>JAEIFV010001230.1:0-74970 GCA_018904265.1 Lordiphosa collinella
ATACTTTTATTTTTCTTCCAGTTTGACATCCACTTGACTTTTATACGTCTTGAAAGCATCGAAAACCTGGTCTTTCGATTTCAGAATATATATTGACACATACCTGGAGAAACCAGCAATAAACGTTACATAATACCGATTACATCCCACTGACCTTGTTCGCATTGGTCCAAAAACATCACTGTGTATCAAATCATTTACGTTCTTTGAACGGGATATGCTTGTCGAAAATGTAAATATAATATAATGGCTTGAACCAGCCCCAAAGGGCCAATGCCGAGAAAGGGACCTACAGTTTAACGCCGAATCCGAAAGGCTGTTTGAGAAGCTTTTTATGGCTAATTACTACAAAGCTGGCGACAACAGCAGAGAGGGGTGACCGGGTGTAAAGTTTATTCAAAGAAAAAACTTTTCATTATATATTCTGAAGCGGGATCGAACCCACGACCTCTTACTGCTTCAAAATGCTTCAAAAATATTGGCAAAATAATCTATACAAAGACAAAGTTTAGCGAAACCTGTCACAATGCTTAAGCCCAAATATTTTTAATATCTTCCTAATGTATTATCCTTTGAAATGTATTTTGTTTGATTTGAAAATCTTCTGTACTTTTTATACCCTTGCAGAGGGTATTATTATTACTAGACAGCGGATTTTGCATATTTATACTCTGTACCAAAGGTACATAGAGTATAATAAGGAATATTGGTGATAGCCGGCTCGAGGTCGGCTATCACCAATATTCTAACAATTAGAAAGGTCGCCAAGAAACAAACATAGAGTATAATAAGTTTGTGCAAAAGCCATGTCCGTCTGTCCGTCCGTCCGTCCGTCTGTTCGTCTCTCTGTTTCTATGCTATCTCCTCCGTCAGTTTTAAAGCTATCCCCACCAAACTTTGCACGAAGTCTTTTGGTACAAATACGCTGCACATTTGTCGGAACCGGCCGGATCGGATGACTATAGCTGTCATAGGAACGATCGCTCGAAACACTAGTCTAAGTGAGAAAAACTTTTTTGTTTGTAATGAAAACGCCTCCAAAGTACATATTTCTTAGTTTACTATCCTTTCCCTGATTTCCAAGTTTGGTCGAAGTCGGATGACTGTAGCATATAGCTGCCATAGGAACGATCGGTCGAAAAACTAGTCCTAGTGAGAAAAACTTTTTTGTTTTTAATGAAAACGTCCTTATCATTGGCATACACTTATTTAATATTTTTTACACAATTCTACAAAGTTTGGTCGAAATCGGATGACTATAGCATATAGCTCCCATAGGAACGATCGGTCGAAAAACTAGTTCTTGTGAGAAAAACTTTTTTTGTTTCTATTGAAAACGTCCTTTTTATTGGCATATTCTTATTTTAAATACTTTACCACATTTCTACAAAAGTTTTATCAATATCAGATGAGTATAGCATATAGCTTGCAGTATGAATGATCGGTCGAAAATTAAGTTCTAGTGAGAAAGACTTTTTTGTTTTAACTGGGATCGCCTCCAAATTTCTTAATTAACAGTTTGTTATGCTTTTCCATGATTGCACTAAGTTTGGTCGAAATCGGACATCTACATACTATAGCTCTCATAGAAAAGTAAGGTACTACTGTGGGCAAAAAGTAGTTGGAATTTGTTTATAAATCAAAAAATCTTTATTTATTCTGCCAAATCAATTTCATCGCCTTCAAAGTAATCCCCTCCCGATGCAATGCACTTATGCCAACGTTTTTCCAGTCCTCGATGCATGCCAAAAAGTCACTTTCAGGTATGGCCTTCAGAGCGCTTGCCGATTCACGTTTAATCTCTTCAATCGACTCGAAACGGTGTCCTCGGAGTGGTCTTTTGAGTTTGGAGAATAGCCAGAAGTCACACGGAGCTAAATCAGGCGAATACGGTGGTTGCGGAACGACGATGGTGTTGTTTTTGGCCAAATGCTCGCGAATAACGTGCGCAGTGTTTTTCAATGACTTTTTTCAGGCCCAGGTGGTCTTTCAAAATGGTTTTTACTGATCCTTCTGATATTCCAACAAGTTCAGTAAGGTCGCGGACAGTCAATCGACGATTTTGGAGCACCAATTCTTTGCATTTGTTGACGTGTTGCTCATCAGTTGATGTTGATGGTCGTCCAGATCGGTGTTCGTCTTCGACGTGTTTTCGGCCTTCTTTAAACCATTTGTACCAGTCAAATGTTGTTGATTTTGGCAGAGCTTGGTCGCCGTAAGCCTTCTCCAACATTCTCAACGTTTCCGCAGCGGTAATTCCATTCAGGAAGCAAAATTTAATCGCACTTCTTTGTTGAATAATTTCAGACATTTCAAAAATCGCCGAAACCACTTTTTGCGTGTCACAAAACCAAGCGTAACTCAAA
This sequence comes from Lordiphosa collinella, assembly GCA_018904265.1. Lineage (NCBI taxonomy): Eukaryota > Metazoa > Arthropoda > Insecta > Diptera > Drosophilidae > Lordiphosa > Lordiphosa collinella. The sequence goes on from JAEIFV010001230.1 coordinate 2,367, forward strand.
CAATAATGAATATTTTGACATGAAATTTGACATGTAAGTCAGTGACAGTGCTGCCAACTAAAAAAAAAAAATATTCGGGCGAAAATATTAGCCCGCGTGATTTAAATCGACAAATTCCGACTACTTTTTGCCCACAGTAGTACGAAAAGTAGTCTTATTTAGAAAAACGAACTGCAAGGGTATACAAAACTACGGCCATGCCGAAGTTAACTTTCTCCTTTTTTTGGTCTTGTTTTATATTAAACTAAGTATCTGGCAGCCGGTATATCCGCCATTATTTTGCAAGACTTTCTCCATTCGTCTTAGCATGGAGGATATTAACTTGCGACAAGTTCCAATTGGAATGTTGTAACATGCTCTTTGGACAATATCCCAAAGTTGATTTTTATTTTGACAAAAAGTCTGTCCGACCTCTCTTTTGAGTTCACCCCAGAGATTCTCGATGGGATTGAGGTCCGGCCACTCAAGAACATCCACATTTTGCTCTCGGAACCAATCCTTTACTACTCGTGAGGCGAGCTTCGGGTCGTTATCTTGCTGGAACTTCCATAAAAGTGGCATATTATCCTCGGCATATGGTAGCATAACCGTCTCCAATAGATCTTTGTATACGAATCTGTCCATTATTCCGTCAATACGATGAATCGGACCAACTTCATACCATGAAAAGCAGCCCCATACCATTAGGCTACCACCTCCATGTTTCACATTTTTATATGTGTACTTGGGATGAAATTCTTTGCCTTTCGGACGACGAACATTCATTTTGGCATCATTTTCAAATAAATTTATTTTGGTTTCGTCACTCCAGAGGATATTACGCCATTTATTCTCACCCAGGTTCCACGATATAATGCAAATTTGTTTCTTACTTCAAATTTGCCGACCGAAGCAAAAGAAACCTGCAAGCAATCCTACCTGGTGGTTTGCTATTACCAATCGTCGCCGAACGGTCCGTGATGACACAATATTCCCAATTTCATTGGCAATCGTCCTGGAAGACTTGAACGGGTCGCGTTTAACCAACTGAACCATGCGATCGTCGGTCTAAGATGATGATTTTTTAGGTGCTCCCCGAGTTTCACCCATTTTTTCCGGTTTTAAGGCATTGGTTACGTAGTTTTGAGAATGTTTCATTAATATGACAATGGATTTATACGTTTTTCCTTCATCTCGGAGTCGTCGAATGAGACTTCTCTCCTTCTCCGCATTGCAGTGGCGACTACGGCCAATCTAATACAATTTTAATGGTTATTAACTCCCCGTTTAGTTATATTTTCCTTATACCTTACCTTCTGCAACCAAATAATTGTATTTATAAACTACAGGTTAATGTTTTGCTTCATACACCTATTTTATTGACCAGCCGAGTTTGCAGTCTAACCAATAAAACAATCCACATTTTTTCCCAGAAAGCTAATGAATTTCAAGAGTTCACCCAATTCGTACCGAAACAGTGTGACCATATTAAAAAAGTATAGATATTTCGGTAAGGGATGGTGTATGTATTCTTACTCCCAAAACTATTTCCCCAAGTAAGAAAATATATGAAAACAATAGCTCTTTCTAAAATCAAACGATTCAGCTCCATGGGGTCAGAAATGTACAATTCTAACATAAACACTTTGAAGGGTTTCTTGTAAAATAAGGCAGTGATAAAGGAATATCAGATTAGGTAACCTTATTAAGACGCTTCCCAAAGAAGTAAACCCTCTTAAATAATATCAGCTTAAACTAGAGATAATACCTGTAAATACGTATTTGTCAAACTAGAAAAGATTAACTTGGATTAAGATAATGTTTTGTAAACGACTTTCTATAGATTTTGTATTATGTGTGACATAGAAAATTCTATATAAATACTCGCTTAAGAAATTTAGTAGTAAGTTTTTGTGTTCCAAAAGTGTATAGAATAAGTTTTGAAAACGTTGTAAACGATGGAATTTGTTTATAACTTTGCCAAAAGGTTTATGGTCTTTGAATACCCAAGAATTTCGAATGAATTTGAAATGAAAACTGTAAGGTATGCACGTTTAAGTGCATATTGGGTGCAATACAAGGTGTAAGGCTTCAAAGAAGCTCTTAAATATGAAGAATTTGAAAACTTGTTTTGTAAGGAAGCAATTGCATGTGATTCTTCCCCCCATAGCTAAATTCTTACCAGTTGTACATTCAATTTAGTTATAAAATTGTATATAAAAGTAATTTATTTGTTAAGAACAATGTGTGTAATACTTGAACATAAGTTTTGGTTACAAAATATTCTCAAAATCTGTGTTTTCTCTCTCTCTCTCTCTCCTAAAGTGGTTCCTCATGCACAACTTCGTGCTCAATGCCATAATAGATGGTGTTATTCTTTACATAACCCCAGGCCATGCGTTTTGAAGTCCAACTGATGCCCAACTCGCCCTGTTTATCCACCACAATGGCTCCACCTGTACCACCAATACGTTGAGTCATCTCCTTACATTCCTGCTCACAGGCTGCCTGTGCCGTTAGACCCAGATGACGCATGGCCATGAGTATTCTCTGTGCCAGATTATAGCGCATAATGGTCTCGCCATGTCCCGTGGTGGAGACACCACCCACCAGATTATCCGCATAAGTGCCACTGCCCAGCAGTGGGGTATCACCTATACGTCCGGGCCATTTGCCAGTTATGCCACCAGTTGAAGTGCCCACCACTATATTGCCATGTATATCCAAGGCCACGGCACCCACTGTCTCACCACTGGGATCACCGGCACCCAATTCGGTGCGTGCATAGGTTATATCCTGTCCCTGTTGCTCCTGCTGTTGGAATTCCTTTAAAGCCTGCTGGGCGGCCTTAGTAATCAGAGATCCTTGTGGTACCTTCTCGATGGCCAACTGTTGGGCCGCCTCAGCACCCAGAAAAGTGTGACGCTGCTTCTCCATGAGACAACGTGCCGCCGTTATGGGATGTGCCACATCGCGTAGCAGGGTAACGCAACCAGCGCCTAAATGCTTGCCCTCCATCAGACTGGCCTCCATTTCTACTTCACCCAGGCTATTGAGGCATGAGCCATAGCCTGCATTGAAGGATTCATCTAGTTCCATGCTTCTGACAGCCGTTTCTACGGCATCCAGAGCGGCGTTGGGGCCATTAGCCTGCAAAAGTGGCCAGGCGGCACGTAGGGATTGCTTAATGCCCTGGAATTTGCCCGCTATACGGGAGTCTGTAATATCACCAGCTCCACCGTGGATTAAAAGTATTGGATGTGGCATTTTGAAAGACTAAAATGCTTATGGTAAGCCAATCAGCTGATTAAGGCCTTTGTCTCAACTGAGATACCCTTAACGGAGTGCGGAGTATAGCGGTTTAGTGATGAAGTTTGACAGAGTCTGTGTCAACATCAAGTTAATTGAAATTCAGTTGCTTTGTTAATATAGATTTTGTATAATTGTATTTTTAGAAAAGAAAGAGAAAAGTTCTCTAAAAAGTGTAATGAGATGGAGTTGCCTTTAAGTAATTCTTATCATTCCCCTTCTAGAACTGATTTGTTTCAGTATTTCACCTCTCAAAATATTAGAAAACTTTAAGAACGTTGCTTCATTTTGTAAAGTTTATTAAGGGGGGACATCTGAGTAAAATTTTGAAAAAATCGAAAATTTTTTTTTTCGCTTAAAAAAATTCTTTAGGGTCTTAAAAATAACATACCATAAGATAGAGTCCGGCAAAAGTGTCTAAGTGTCGAAATTTTCCATTCTGCGGCGATGCCTCACAGGTATATCCCGGGCACCTTAAAACTTTAAACGCGTTTTTCTCGAAACCACTTTTTTTTGAGACTGCCGGACACATAACTCGAACAAATCTTAACCGATCGATCTGAAATTTTGACAGTATATTCAAAATACCTTTATCTATCGACACACGTAGGATTTTTTTTTATATTGCTTACTTTTTTTTTTATCAACAATTTTGCGACGTTTTTTTATTCGTGAAAATTTTAACTTTTTTTCAATCAATCACCATTTTGCAAAAAATCAATATATCGCAAAAATCCTACGTGTGTCGATAGCTGTTGATGTATAGAAACTAACCAAACTTGATTTTTTGTTCTAGATCAAAAATTAAGGACGTTAGCTGTCCGGCCATGGACCCCCTTCAACAAAAAAGGGCCTACGAAGAAATGCTGCACAGCCGCCATTTTGTTTTCGATTTATTCGAAAAAAATTTATTTTGTACTTCGCATCTAATATTATAAAACCTACTTTACAAATTTTCGATTGGCTTTTTCATTTGGCCAAAAAAAATTCCAGAAAATCCGCTTTTTTTTCCAGTTACTCAGATGTCCCCCCTTAAGTAATTCTAAGATTTGGTAAAATTTGAGACTTTTTTTATTCTTCAGGTTGTTTGACATTTATTGCTGTAGCGTTTAAATATGCAGCTAGTTGCAGCTGCAACTTTTACACTTTGTTTGTAATGAAATAAGAAATTATTTCAATGCTTCAAATCAGAGGCAATGAGTGAATCCTCTTTTTCCAGGTCTTGTAAAGGCAACTTTTTTTTCCGACTGTTCGTTTTGATTTCTATTCACTTAAGTGTAGTACTGTAGCATTATTTTTGGTTACGATTAGGTGCTGCAATATCTCAAAGACATTGCCTATTGAGCTATAAAGAAATCCGGATCCAATGACCAATTAAATGTAAAGGGTTTTATGAACAATTGGAAATGGGAAAACTTGGCAGGGGAAAAAATCTACGATTTTCAAGAGAGGTCGATAATTTATTGATAATTATTTCTATAATTAGCATTACATGGGAATGAGTGAACAGGAAGTCATAAATAACTTAAAATTTTGGTAACTTTTCGAGTTTTTGGAACGTTGCTTACAATTATAGACATTTTGCTAGTATTTTCCATTATTTTTCTTTAGTTAAGGCAGCGGTGGGCAAGCCCTTGATCCCATTGCTCCCGAGAGCTTTTGTCTCTTTCAAGCTGTCCACAAACAGTTATAGCAACGCAGGCATGTAGACTCTGTTGCTGTTGGGCGGTTCAGAAGTAAGCAAATGATCGCTTATGATTGAGGGTGGTTCCTAATGAAACAGCTACACGATCTACCAGCTTCCTTTGAGGTGTTGTGTGTCTTTGTTTAAAGCAGAACATGACCGGGGTAAAAACTGCAGGTTTACTTAGTATCAAGGTCGTAAAAGCCTATACGATATAGATGTCCGATTTTGACCAAACTAGGTGGAATCATGGGAAAGCATAGCAAACTAAGAATTACGAAGTTTGGAGGCATTTCCATTGAAAACAAAAAAGTTTTTCTCACTCAAACTAGTTTTTCGACCGATTGTTCCTATGACTGCTGTATGCTGTATCACTTCCCGTGATTTCGAAATCAACAGCGGCGTTTGAATAAAACGCATTTGAAGTCATCGTATTTGTGGGAATACGTGAGCATCATTCATTGAGTATGAATATGCAAGTTTTCCTGCAGCAGAATAGAACCGCTGAAAATAGAACTAGTGTTTAGGGATGCCTCAATCTCACGGTATGTCACATGACGTGCTTGCATTATCTGTTCACGCACAGCATCGACCTTCACGGAATATGTCGCTGAGTGAATTACATCCACGATTAAATTCTCTATACCAGCGATTTACAATGGTATTTGATGGTGATTTATAGCCATACAAAGTACTGAGTTCATCGACACACTCTATTTGAGATAACCCACCTCGATAGTAGTGAAAAATGATGCAACAAAACCTTATCTTAAAATTTGAATTGATTTTTTCAAGTTACTGTAAGCAACACAAATTGCCCAAGAACATCAAAACGTTGTGAAACCGTATGAAGATTACACCAAGCATAACTCTACGGTTAAGTAAGGAAGGAAGATTAATTAAAAGTAGTCTACTAGAGTAAGATGGTAAACGGACCTCATGCTTCCTTATCGACTCGAACTTCGCTAATAAGGGTTGTTTCTTTTTCGGTTGTTTATCCCAAAACGCTCCCAAAACGAAATTACGTGCCCACCGCTGGTCTAAAGTGTTTCAGCTAGTTAAACTTTAAAAGTTTCGCTATGCTATTGGCATAACTTTAAACAGAGGCACACAACACGCAAGCTGCGTGCGCGCAAGCTGCCTTTGGAATTCCCAAACAGTTTTGCCGTCGCGGGCATGGAGAGACTGCTGTTTGGACAGACATTTCAGGCTCAAGATCGCTGAGGAGTGAGGATTTGGTCCCTCGTGAAACGTCGTCCGATCAAACTGATGCCTCCTTTGTTGTGTTGTGTGCCTCTGCCGATAGCATAGCAAGACCTCGAGCCAGTAAAAACTGCAAGTTAACAGTATAAAGGTCATTTAAACAGTCATTAAAAACTTTAAAAGTTTCTTTAAAAATAGTTTAGTTCTTAGTTTTCTGTAAGGGTATTTCAGAGTCGATATAGCGGTGGGTACTTGCTTTCCTTGATAAGGCGTATTTGCACACAAATAAAGCGGGACAAAGAACTTGTTATGATCGTGAATTGCATTAAAAGAAAAAGCTTTTTTGAAAAAGCTTTACCTAAGCTTGACAAAAAGCTTTCAAAAAGCACATTCAAAATGAAACTAGGATAGGTTTGAGAAAAAACTGTTTGAAATATATGAAAAATTTGCAAAAATTTTGCAATTTCTTTGAAAAGCAAGGCAATATTTCTATTGCTGCTGAGTTGCTGGTGCCATAACCCTTAAAGTCAACACAAAAAAGTGTGTGTGTGTGTGTGAATTTGAAGCTTTGCAGGAGATTTCTTAAACAATTCAAGAAGCCAAATCCACACACACACACACAAATTTCAGCTTCTCCTCTTGTTTATAAGCAGTTGGCACCTGCCCTCCATCTCCATCTCCATCTCCTCCTTCTCCTGCTGACACCTTCACCATGTGCGTGATTCCCATACAATGCTTTGTTTGTAGTTTGATGTAAATTGGCTTTGACTTTTGGGAACGGAAGTTTAGCGCAGCATAGAAATTGTTATTATTGTTGTTGCTGTCGTCGCTCACCTCGGACAGTGCCAAAAGCCAAAGGCAGTGCAAATATATGCACATGTTGAACATAAGTACATGCAAACCGAGGCCACATGATGAGGCCAATGGAGTTGATGGAACCAACTAAAGATGCCACCAACTTCCATGGCAATTGCCCAGCCTCTGCCTCTGCCTCTGCCTCTCTATGTGCGTGTGTGTCATTTCGTATAAACAGCAGGTGATGGCTGCAATTGCATTGAGCATCAACTAGCTCAGAACATGGCCCAGACTCTGGGTCCGAAATCCATTCAAAAAGATACGCAGCAGGTTTATGCGTTAGATTTTGGGAGTATGAAATGGACACTTAAAGAAATTTTGACTTAAGCACGGTCGCCCAGTCTTACCATATAGGTAAGACACTGTTAAGTTCGAAAAGTTAACTGAAAAAACTTTACCCGCATAAACCTTACACAACGAAAATGCCAACCCAGGAACAGCAGGAAGCTTTGAAGCCTTGAGGTCACTGCAAATGCGTGACGCGTGAAAATTCGTCAAATGCAGGCCAACTGACAAGGGAAGACATATCTCCCACATACTCCACTGCTTTCCGAGTCCTGCTGAGTTCATCCTTTAGCCCTGGCGCTGCTGCTGCTGCTGCTGCTTAAATATGCACAAAGGATTTCAACACGCTTGGCCATGTAACGAGGGGCCGAGGATGTTTACTGGTTAAGCAGAAGGATTCTTCTGGACTCGTTTGGATAATTTGGATTCGTTTTGGATTTGTTTTGGATGCGTTTTGAATACGTTTTGAATTCGATTTGGATTATTTTGGAATTCATTTTGGATTTGTTTTAAATTCATTTTGGATTTATTTTGGACTCATTTTGGATATCATTTTGGACACGTTTTTATTCTTTCGGGCTCATTTTGGACTCGTTTTTGTTTCGTTTTGAATTGTAGATTCATTTTGGACTCGTTTTTGATTCAATTATATAGGGCAGCACCGGCCGCCACGGGTGTGGGCAGCACTTTACACACCTAAACACCAACTTTGAGAGGTATGAGTACATCATAGTCGAACTTAAAGGACTTTATTAGTTGTTTTTCAGCAGAATTGAAAGTAAACGATTTTAGTATGTTACGGCTTTGGGTGGTACTGTTTTGTGGGTGTTGCTTAAGGGATACTGATTTGTGGGTGCTGCTTAAAGGATACTGCTTTGTAGGTATTGCTTTTACTAGTTCTCCTTATCATCATCATCATCATCATCATCATCATCATCATCTTCGTCATCAACCAATTCTTCCTCCTTTGGCTTAAAGGACGCAATACGTGCCTCCAATTGCGACACCTCCTGCCACAATTTTCCAGCCTTATGCCAAGATGGCGGTGGATCGGCATTAATCATTTCCATCAAACCCTCCAAACGTTCGCGATCCACATCGATGGCCTGGGCACGCCTCTTAGCCAACAAAGCCCGCAAATTATTCATCTTTCCGCCAATCAGTTGCGATTCGAGTACTGGTGTGGGTCCCAGACCGGTTTTATTGGTCTGAACTGACTTATTCCGTGTCGAATCATTATCCTCATAAATCTGACGCTTCCGTTGACATTGTATGCCAGCGGGCAGTGGTGTATCGTAGACCTCAGATGTGGGTCGACTAAGACGACGCACCTGCACCAAGTTACGCAAGGCACCCGGCTTGATGGGTTCGGTTTGTACGCTTATCGAACGTGAAGGGCCCTCGTAAAAAGTAATGCCATCGTTCTCCTCGATATCCTGTACAGGGTCGCGTTGCGAAACTCTTGAAACGCGCTTCTTTGGTGCCATTGCTAAGCTGTGATGGGGATGTTGCGGTACTTTTGTCAACACTTTGATTGTAGCTGAAGAACTCACCTTAAATGTTTCGTCTGCCCTTTTTCTATTTTAGCTCTCGTTTGTGGGAAAAATTTTTGCCATTTGTTAAATTGACTTTCAGATGACAATTACTCAAGTATCAGGGCTAACTTGATGTGAATGAAGGCATTAAAATGTGGGGGGAAAATTGAAAAAGATAATGCTCCTTGATGGGTATGAAATGTACTTGAAAAATATAACCGGTGTGTGGTCTTCTTACAGGCCAAAAAAATCTTGCAAAAATATTGAAAGGTATAACCTTTGGGGTAACGCTGTGTTGCTATTTTTTGCGGTGTTTTGCAGTGCTTAGTGCTTACCGGTACATTGTGGTGTTTATGCCTGTTTCCACCCAATTTTTGGTAGATTATCCCTTTCGACCCCAAGATAAAGTGGGGTTCTGTCTCTTTTCGGCTCTCGATCAGAGCCGAGAGCCGCTGTTCGAGAGCCAGGAGCACTAAACGGCTCTCAGCTCATGGATCACAGCACTCGGCTCTGAGCTGAGAGACACAGCTCGAGAGCCGTGAGCCATCAACCGGTTCTCGGCTCATGAGGCATAGCTATCGGCTCTGAGCTGTGAGCCACAGCTCTCAGCTCGTGAGCCACAGCTTTCGGCTCGTGAGCCTAATCTCTCGGGTCGTGAGCCGTAGCTCTCGGCTCGAGAACCAAAGCTCTCGGCTCGTGAGCCGTAGCTCTCGGCTCGTGAGCCGTAGCTCTCGGATCGTGAGCCGTAGCTCTCGGATCGTGAGCCGTAGCTTTTGGCTCGTAAGGCACAGCGACTAACATCATCTTACTAGCGGGACTCTTCTTTAATTTGTATACACTAGTCAAAGATCGATGGACAGGGCTTTAAACAGTTTGCGAGACGACACACTTTACTTTCAGGACACCTGTTTCTTATTCACATCTTACTAGTTTTTTTGAATTTACTCTTTTTTATTATGGGCCCCTGAGCCCGCCGGACACCTGTTAGTGGACAGCCTACAACCTGCAGTTTTATAAAGCTTTCTCTGTTTAGTTGATACTTTTTCATCCAAAATCTGGGGTGTTTTTAGCCTGTTAGCTCATTGAGCAACTTTTTTCGACTTTTTTTTTGCATTTATTTATAGCTTGATATTCAAAAATATCCCCCAAAAGGATTTTCGAAAACTCGAATTAGTTTAGGAGATATAGTCCTTTTAGTGACCCAATGTGACCTAAATTCCCAAGCAACTGCAAACTTAAAGCGCGTTTATCTCGAAACCACGTTTTTCGAACTGGCGGCCATGATATCTCCAGTTCAACTGAACCGATTTTCATGAAACAAAGTGGAATCGACGCAGAATTGTCACCATTCTCGGGTGAACCTCGACCATAATTTTAAAAAATTTTTTTACTATTTTTTTTACACTAAACTACAAAAAAAAAGCCCGAAATTGAAATTTTTTTTTTGAATGGCCGCCATTTTGTCAAAAAAATCACAAAATTAAGTTTGAGGTTCACCCGAGAATTACATCTATACTGATTATAACCTCGTTTTTTTTCATTTCGGACGCTCCGGAGACCCGGAATCGTGGCCGCCGTGACGACACCTTTTTTTCCCACCAACTTTGAAGTCTCATTACTTTTTGAACAGCCCTCGTATCGAGGCCAAAAAAATTTTTTTATTTACTTTGAACCTTTTGTAATACAATAAATAAAAAAAGTTTTCAATTATTCTTTTGCGTTTTCAAATAAGAATTTTTTTAAAAAGGGTCCAAAAAACGGGTTTTGAATGAGAAGACCCCCTTAAGAGACCTCAGATTGCATTCATGCATTACTGCAACAGGTCGTTACTGGCGACCACCGAGAGCTATGGCTCACCAGCGAGAGAGCCGGTTCTCGAAGCAGTGCTCTCAGCTCAGAGTGCAAAGAGCTGGCTCTCGAGAGCTGTATGTAAAGAGCGATTCCGAACCCTTATGTCAAACATGTTCAGTTTGGTTTATAATTTAACCATGACTCGACTTACAAACGAACAAAACTTGCAGATTATTGAATTTAACTATCAAATATCATGCTCGGTAAAAGAAAGTGCCTTGTGCACTTCTTCCATTTCAGGTCAGTTTGGGCGACTTTCTGGGGCTATTCGCGGAATCTTTTGAGCAAATTTCGTACCAAATTTACATTATTGGACTTTAAACCACCAAGACGCATACGTAGAGTGCGGACAGAGGAAAATAACGCAGCCGTATCCGCCGTTATCGATTGCTAATCCTCTGTTGTATTAAAATATATGAAGAATTCAACGGGCTGCAAAGTTGAATGAAGATCCATTTTTTTATTTTGAAAATTTTGTTCAGCGACGAAGCTCATTTCTGGTTGAATGGATATGTGAGAAAACAAAATTGCCGTATTTGGTGTGAAGAGCAGCCAGAAGCATTGCAAAACTGTTCAAAACTGCCCCTCCATCCCAAAAAAAATTTTTTTTTTTTTTTTTGTTTGTTGGGGGGTTTTGGTCGGACCTTTTTTTTTTTTTATAAAAAAAAGAAATTAATTTGAAGGGAGCGCTGCCGTGCAGCGGAAGAGCTGGACTTGGCAGACATTTTTAAAAGCTACACAAAAAAAAAAGATTTAAAGCTAGGATTCTGTTTGAAATTGAAAATCAAAATCGGGTGTGTTATCGATAGTTCTTTCATTCTTCGAGCTGAAATTCGGGTCTCAAATTTAAGGAAAGTCCTGTCTTGCATTTCCCGATTTCCTTCAGTTGCTGAAATATTGAAAATCCTGTCTTAAATTCTGATGTCGGCCACGTTTTTTTTTTTTCATCTCTGTGCCTGTGCGTTGGCATCAATCATAACTAAAATATGGCAAATTATGGATTATTACAAATGTGTGTGTGTGGTTTTTGACAAGTGAGCAAATCAATTACATTTTGTGGCCACAAATGACATTTTGCCAAGGTGTCATTTTTCATAGCCATAGCCTACTTTTTGGGGTAGGCACAAAATTTAACATGTTTTTTTTTTTTAAAGCAATTTGAAGCTCGTCAACTTGACGAAGAAATGCCTAAATCTGTCACAATTAAAATCCTCCACGCAAAAACAAAGTCAAAATGCTGCCCCAGTTGCTGTGTGTGGGAGGATGGGGAGGGTCTGTAAGGCGCGCGCGTTCTCATTGTCAACAATATTGAAGGAGCAGCTTGAAGTCGGTTGGCGGCCATTAAAGCCATGTTAATCGATTTTCTGTTGCTTTATACGCCCCCCCAACTACCCAAGACTGAGCTGTTGCTGACACAAGCACATGCCACGGCTTCAAAATGCCACCCGACCCAGACCCCACGCCCACTGGGTACGCGGCAATGTTGCAAAGTAGAAAATAATCAGCATGGCCCCAAGTGTTTCAGGTGACGCAACTTGGTGGGGCAATTGTTAATCGTTGGGCAACAACTCAAATTCAAATGTAAATTTAAATCAAATGAGCAAACGAGATTTTCTTTTTCGAAATTTATTGGGTGTCAAAGCAAAAAGGCAGAGCAGGTGGATCAGCTAGGTAGAGTTTCGGATTTGTGATAGAAAATTAAAGAGATATATTGGTCCTTCGAGCCGGTTATGTGCAATTATTCGCTCATATAATCTTTCGAAGCTTCAGAATTAGAAGAAGACATGTATACTTTTATCAATTAACTATTTATCCCAAGACTAGCTAAAAAAACATTGGTCCTTCGAGCCGGATATGTGCAATTAATAGCGCATATAATCTTTTTAAGTTTCAGAACTAAAGAACGACATGTATACTTTCATTAATTATCTATTTATCCTCCGAGTAGCTACTTAGCATTGGTCCTTCGAGCCGGATATGTGCAATAAATAGCCCATATAATCTTTCAAAGCTTCAGAACTAGAAGAAGACTTGTATACTTTTATTAATTATCTATTTATCCCAAGACTAGCTAGAAAAACATTGGTCCTTCGAGCCGGATATGTGCAATTAATAGCGCATATAATCTTTTTAAGCTTCAGAACTAGAGAACGACATGTATACTTTCATTAATTATCTATTTATCCTCCGAGTAGCTACTAAGCATTGGTCCTTCGAGCCGGATTTGTGCAATAAATAGCCCATATAATCTTTCGAAGCTTCAGAACTAGAAGAAGACATGTATACTTTTATCAATTATCTATTTATCTCAAGACTAGCTAAAAAAACATTGGTCCTTCGAGCCGGATATGTGCTAATAATTGTTTAGAATAACTTTTCACGCTTCGTAAATGATGAAAGAAATTTATATTATTCTTAATTCTTCATTTATCCTCCGAGACCATTTGAACTCCTTACCAGCCATCTCACTCTCATCACAATTGTTCTTTTGAGAGCTCAAAGGCTCGTAGAAAGTACTTCCAAGCTAATGCTCAATACCATCTTCTGCATCATCTTTTAAAATGTTTAACAGAAACAAAATGCCTCGCGCATTTTCCCCACATTTGAATTCCAACTTTGAACTTTTATAACTTTTACGCTTAATTCCGTCCATTAAAAGATTCTACTAATTCAATATTCCTTGCCCGGGTAACTCGGCAAAAATTTTTGGCTGTCATTAGCAGGCAAAAGTTTTTGTTTAGCTCTCCATGTGTAATTTTCATTGTCCGTGGTTGTTTCTATGTTCTCTGGTTTGTTGTTGTTAAATCATGTCTGCATAAATATATATCGCATGACAACGCCCACACAATCAGACTGCTGGGGTACTTGAGACTTTAGAAGAATAAAGTGCAAATATTTGTTTTAAAAAAAAACATTTACCCCTTCAACAGAGATTTACCTTGGAAGTTGACCCTTTTGTTTCTTATATATGTACTAGTTAGTTCAACCTTTGCTGCAGGGTATTAAAAAATTGATGATGTGTCATCCATTCTCTCAAATTGTAGACTTGTTTTCATTCGCCTAACAAATGTTGTCATGTCACACAAAATCGATGCCAACTAATGAATAATATAGGGAGCCGCCACCCTTCTATGTAAATGGACGTTTTTGGCCAAAAACGAGTGCAAATGTGAAATGGTCGTGGCGGGGGGAAGGGGGGGGCTAAAACATGACGATTTCGGTGTGTTTGCTTAGTTGATCAATTTGAAAATTTATTATTTAATACCAAACTTGATGAATCGATTCATTTACGCAAACAGGAATTAATCTTTGCATGTCTTATGGAGATCCAGTATCACTTTTTTTTCCTACAAATGGAATTATATTCCTTTGGTTAGACCTTAACTGGAGTATGGATCATGTGTCTGGAGTAAACACTACCATAAATATTGGGACCAACTCAAATCTGTAACTGTAAACCGTTTAAAATTTTCGCCCTTCGGGGCTTAAATTGGGGTTCCAATAGGCATGTATTACATTACGCAGAATCTACCTTAATATGTTTTTACTTCAGGACTTTAGTCCCGATTTATTTACATCCTAGCCTCAAGAACTATGCTAATTATAATATTTGTAACCTCTGTTTAATTGTCTGTCTGTAATTAACAACAGTTGCTACCATCTTTTCTCAACAAACTCTACATTGTTAGATACAAGAAACATTCTACGTCATACAAATAATTATATGTGCTTCGTTTTTTTCAAAATAAAAACATGAAACTTATTTTTCAGTCGTTTCTAAGTATGTGGTTGTATTTAAAGCATGGTTTAAGATAAAAAAACAAAAAAAGTAACAAATTTGTATTCCACTTATAGGTAGTAAACAATATTTAAGAATATATTCATAGTAAAGAATTATATGTGCATTCTTAGACTTTGGTCTCTTAAGCTAAGTAACGTTGGTTTTTTTAAAGTTATTTTTATGTTAGTAATCAATACTTTTTCCTTTATTATTTATAACTAAATTAAGACGATTCGGCATTGAATTGACTAATGACTGTAAGGTAGATATGTCAATATTAGCCCATTCATGCTCTATTGCCAATTTAAGGTGTCGAACCGTCTCAAACTGTCGTCCGTTTTTAAAAACACGAGCGGACAGAATCCCCAAAGATTTTCGATGGGATTAAGGTCCGGACTTAATGCGGGCCACTTCAATAGGGGAATTTTTCTGGCCTTAAAAAAGTCTTTGGTGACCATTGCTGTGTGGATGGAAGCATTATCCTGCTGGTAGGTCCAATCATCGCCGTACAAATTGCCTGCAAATTCTATAAGCTCAATGTCCAGAAGCTCTACATATATCCTGGTATTCATTTGAGTGGATATGAAGCATATAGGGGTCTTTCTTTGTAGCTGAACGCGGCCCATACCATTACGGTGCCACCGCCAAAACCTCGCTTGTAACAGGATAGCCGATCCTGGCGCAAATCTCGCCAATATTGTTTGCAGTTGTCTGGGCCATCTAGGTTAAATTTTTTTCATCACTAAAGACGGTGCTGTGCCACTCTTCTTTCCAGAATCGGTATCTATTGGCAAAGTCTAAGCGATCCTTAATATGCCGCTCCAAAAAGCTTTGGTTTAGGTCCCATTGAGGTATGTTTAAGGAATGGATTTTCATGTAAAATTTGAACGATTCTACTTTTTGTGATTTGGAGTCCCATTTGAGCCCTTATTTGACCACTACTCATGGAATCCTCCACTGCATCGATGAGGGTCTTTCGTCCGCTGCGTTGAGCTGTACCATATTCTGTGGGGTTTTTCAGAAACCTGGATATACAGTTCCTATGCCGTCTGCTTGCTATATCGGAGATCTTGGAGCCGCTTTCATGCATGCCCATGATAATTCCCTACTCGCGATCAGACAAACTAGTACCACGGCATTTTGGCCTAATAACAAAAATATGATACACAACTCAAGCTCCAATTTATTAATATATATACTTACATTAGAGATTTAAACAAATTTCTACGAATTTAAGTTGAATCGCAACACTATCACCAAGAAAGTTTAGCTGGAAGTGTTTTGCACATATAAATTATTCACAACGCAATCCAAACAACCTCGCCAGGTGCTTACTCCGATCGCGTAGGATCAACGGAATCAGGGCAAGACGCAGGCTCCTAAGGATTCACCCAGGTGACCTGATTAATCGGAGGATTGAAGTCCAAGCATAGGCTACGAATTGGCTGCACACAATTTGATTGATCTTACCAGTTAGGTACCATCTTACCAGCTAAGTCCCATCACCCTCAGTCACCCGCAATAATTATTAAGTTAAAATCCCTACTATAAGATACACACTCAATCCTAATCAACCACTAAACACAAATAGTAAAACACACATTATAACGCACTATTCCTACAGTACAAGTTAGCTATAAGCTGTAATAATTTAGTTTAAAGTGCTAAATCAGAAATAAACATATGTTTTTTATTTAAAAATACAACGCAATACCCAATGCTCGAAAGCATTTTCGAAGTAACGGTACCACGAAAGAAAACACAAAGTGTAGCAAAATATTCTGCACTCTTTAAACTTCGAAAATCTAACTTATAACAGTAAACTAAAAACAAAAGCAATAATGCACATATAATTATTTGTATGACGTATTGTGAAATTCTAATTCTTAATTGTTCATTAAACAGTTTTTTTTTTATCATATCCGGCTCGAAGAACCAATGTTTTGTAGGGAGTAGCAAAATAAACGGAGAACTAATAAAACTTTTAGTGCAATCCGGCTCGAAGGACCTTAATTCCCTCAAAAATTTCTACCAACTTAAACCTTTTTATTTGTCTCTCAGTCTACACAGTGTTGTAAAGTTCTAATTTGCTTTTTTTTCAAATTGATTAAAATTTTTAACACCTTTCTCGAAATTTTCACATAAACTTTAAAAACTAAGTCTTTCAGTGACTGTACGAGTATGTGTGTGACTCTCTACACACGTACGCACATTTCGCCAACTGCACTAAATTACGGTAACTCTCTCTCTCTCTCTCTTTGCCTTTTGGCTATGTTTAAAGTGTTTTAGTATTACTGTTGGCGTTGCTAAGCCAAAAACTAACTTACACCTAACTGAATGACAAAGTTTTGCGACTCACGAGCACACGTTTGGGTGGATTGCTGAGGGGGGGAGAGGCGGCAATTTAAGGTAAACATTTCTTTCTATGCATATGCGAACAGCTTGATGTGAGCTCTCTCTCTCTCTCTCTGTGTGTGTATGGGTAGGTGTAACTGTTACCACATGAACGCCAAAAGGCACGCGCTTTACTCACATTTACATGCATACAAAAGGAACACTCGCCATTGAATGCAATTAGAGATGACAGCGTGAAAGTTGTAAAACTAAGCTAAACCAAGCATTTTTAATACTTTAGTGCCCGTGCACCAATATTTTGCTGTTCATAATTCAGCGGTGGGCAAGCCCCGAGAGTTATTTTACGGCAACAGGCGCCACGCAGACGCATTAAGAATTTCTCGCTTCTTGGCGCCGACAGAATGACAAGCGCAATTGCCTCGCTTCGATACGCTTCTATTGCGTATCGGGGCACGTCGCCAGCCGTGTGCGCAGCAGAGACGTCTGCAAAAACAAATATATGGAGTGTGTGTCTGGCTTGTGGACTCGAGCATCGGTAATAGGGTTTGTTTTTTCTGTTTTTGATGTTGGACCTGCTCCCAAAATGAAATTTCGTGCTCACCGCTGGTTTAATTGAACGTAAAGTGAACCAAAAAGCCATTGTTTACATGGGTTTACACTATAATAAGCATTGTTCGAGTAGGACACAAGGTGAAGCCTAGATCAGCAGCTTTTGCTATCAACTGTAGGTTAAAGAGAAGCCTTTCCATGAACAGGGTCATCAGTATTCTCTTTAAAATAGAGAAAATCTGCTTCCTGCCTCTCCCTCTCTTCCTCTCCTCTCCACGCTCATCTCTATTCCAAGTGTGTGGAGTTTTTCCCGGTGGCTACTACTTTAACCGCATAAACGAATGTAGCGAGCGAGCACACTCCCGTGCGTGTGTGTGTGTGTGTGTCCTAGACACGGACGTGCCAGTTACCGTTGCCACTGCTGGCGCTTCTTGTTGTTGGTGTCAGGTAACACAAGGCTGGTCGTCCTCATGTTTTGGTGTTTTGTTGTTCAACCTGCTCCCACCTCCTCCTCCTCCTCCTCCTGCCACCCACTCAACTGTTCACTCTCGTTCTGAGGTAACTGCCATTTTACGCATTTACAAGTTGCCACTTTATATTGCATAATATTACCACGTACATGCGCCACCTTGTTTTTTTTCGCTTCCTTTTTTTTGTGGTGGTGGTGGTGGAGTGTGTGTCAAGTAATTCAATAATTACGCTCTTGACATCATATTCGTGTAACTTTTTCTCAATGTGTGTGGGTGTGTGTGTGTGAGAGAGAGAGTTGTGGCTGGAAAAGTCACACGCGACTTAACAATTAACCCCAACTGCCTAGCCACGCCCATGCAGCACGTGACATTGCGGTAAAGGTGGTTTCGGTGGGCCGGGGCGGGGTAAGTTAAGAAGCTTCATCTTTTGTCAAACATTTGCAGACACTGCATTTAAAAATTTGCATTCGGAATAACAATTAAAGAATAAACAAGCAGATAATGATGGACCCTTGACTAGAGGCATTAAACACTTAATATATGTTTCATTTATCCACCAATTCCTTACAAAACATTGGTCCTTCAAGCCGGATGTGCTTGAAAATATTTATTACTCTATCAACTATCTGTTTATACTCCTTGCTCTTATAAAACATTGGTCCTTCAAGCCGGATATGTGCAATTAATCGCTCATATAATCTTTAAAAGCCTTAGAACCAAAAGAAGACACTTATACTTTTACCAATTATCTATTTATTCTCTGACTAGGTGCTAAGCATTGGTCATTCGAGCCGGATATGTGCAATTCTATACTTATAAAAACTTTACACGCTTTTTAAATGGACGAAAACATTTATACTTGTTCAATTTTTTTGGTTTTTCCTCAAATCACTGTTCCTTCGAGCCGGATATGTACAATTAATCGCTCATAGTTTCTTTTAAGCTTCAGAACTAAAAGAGACATTTATTTATTCTCCGAATAGCTACTAAACAATGGTCCTTCGAGCCGGATATTACAATATTTGAATTTCTATGAAATTAACCTTACGTGACGTATACGTTATATTTGTAGAAGCCTGCAGGGTACTCCAAGTACTAAAGATGCTGTTTAAGCTTATAAAGTGGTGACCCCGATTTGATTTACCATATTTATTTATACAAACCGCAATTAAGAACAACTCTGGCTAGCTAAATACACTTGTAAAGACTTAAAGTGTTCAATTAAAGCTGAAGAAAAGTCAGTTTTAGACTAAACAGTGGTGACCCCGACGTGGGATTACCTTCCATGTAACCAGAAGTACTCGCCGTCCTACAGCAATGCATTTCGGTGCTTACTTTTCGCTGGACATGTCCTAAGGGATAACACCAATTGTACTTACTTGTAAAGCTATAAGCTACCAATTCCAAAATCTGGATAGTTCCAGAAGTTTAAATTTTATTCTTTAAAAAATTCTTAGACAAATGTTAGTACAAATTATAGAGATAATTCACTTTAGACATGGATTTCTAGCTTCTTCTATCTGCTTGCTTCCAAAAACTAGCGGAAGTCGTAGAACTGGCAGTTACAATACGAACATTTTGCGTTTGTAGCCACCAAAATGCCTGTGGATTGGGTGGTATGTAAAGGATTACACTGAATGCCAAAGGAAGTTAAAGACACTTACCTCATAATCTGTGGGAGGAACGGGGTGTCTCCGCACGACGACCAAGTCGTTGGGTCATTTCCCTAAGCCGGTCCATATTACGGTTACCGCCTTCACGAGCATAATAGGGATAAGCTCGATCCCACAAGCTGACCCTCACATCTCCAATGGCGTGGGCATTATCATAGAGCAAAAGATTCTCTTGCCTGACAAGATTGGTCGGTTGCGCGGCCTCTACTACTGCTTCTCCCGTCGCTGCTGTTCCCCTCTGTCGACTTAGGTAGCGCATCAAATTTAGCTGGGACTGAGTATTGCCATAGCTAAGCCTCTTGGCTACTCTCTCACGTCTTTCCTTGGCCTCACGCTGGGCCTGGGCCGCTGCCAGCACTTCCGGGAATTCCCTATGGTGGTATCGGCAACGTCTACCAGCTGCTGCTGGTGTAGAGGGCACCTGAGTTGCTTTCTCTAACTGTTCATCCAACTTCAGCATGCGTTCGTACTCTTCGCGCAAGCGCTGCATTTCCCCATTTTTCATGCTGATGTTGAAGATGCGGCGGTAAAAAGGCGTGGACTTCACTTGGTAAGACATCTTAACTTGGTAAAAGGTAAGAGGGGATAGGTTTATATTTATTTTAGATTGTACTAGAAAATTTAGTAACGTCCAAAAGGTAAATAAGTTTTAAAGTGAAGAATTTGGGCTAACAACTTCGGACATAAGAAGCCAAGGCCTGCTTGAAATTAAGAAAATTTTTTGTATTATTTTATTTTCATTTATCGAAGGTGTCACAGAAAACTAAGTCAACCAAATTCCAACCCAAAACCAATTCTCAGTTGAATTACTTCTTTAAGACCGAGATGGAGCTGCAGACAGTGAAGAAATTAAAGGGTCCGAAGCAAAAAGGAGTGCATGAAATAGGTCCTCCATTGTAAACTTAGTACTTAGTAAAAAATTCAGTTGTGTAGTTGTAGCTAGAATATAAGATTTACATGACGTTTCCCATATAATTTTTTATTTATTGTATCAAAATGATCTTATTGAATATCAATTTGATCTTAAAATATTGATTTTAACTTGATATTTTTGAAAAAATCGGGTAAGAAGAGTACAATACGGATTAACAATAATACATAACGTCAATTTTCATCAACATATGTCCATATTTGTCAATGTCAAGTTCAGACTTAGATCATATAGATAAAATTTGATTTTCTACTTTGGATGGTACTCCCTCTCAAGGCCAGGAAACAATAACCAACTTGGCAGTTTTCGAAAAAGTCGGGTCAGAAGAGTATAATATAGGCTAAAACTAATCCATAGAGGCCAATTTCTGAATGTTAAGGGTAGATTAAGGTCGTATAATTAAAATTTGATATTCTTTTTTGGATGGTACTCCCTCTAAAGACTAGGAAGTGGTACCCAACTGAGAATAGTATAATACAGACTAAAACCAATTCATAACATATGAACATATTTGTCAATGTTGAGGTCATATTTAGATCATATGTGACTTTCTACTTTGGATGGTACCCGCCATCTTAAGTCTAGGAAATGGTACCTTACTTGGCAAACTTCATGACGCTTTCTCTGTAGGCGACAAAATCAGATGAATTTCTAATCTTTTCGTTTAAAAGATGTGGTAGCATTACCTACAATGACATTCATGAAGGTGGAGAATGAAAAATTGTATTCCGACTGCTTACTCCCACAAGAATTCTTTGACTCGTGTAAACAGTCCTCTGAGAAGCAACCTGATCACTCAAATAGCGCTGCCACTTTTTGGCTTTTCTTACTATCGATATACGATTGTTATCGATTTTGCCGGTTTAGATTTTTTGTGTATCAGAGCCTTTTTTGTTTCTTTTTAAACATTCTTTTTCGCTTCCATAGTTATTCCCTCCTGCATTCAACTTGACAGGACGGCAATATTTATATGTATTACTTTTTTATTGATTTCGCAATTTTTTCATTTTGTCTTCTTATTTTATGTAAACAAAGAAACGACACAAAGTTAATATAAAATAGATAATATCCATGAACCAAGGGTTCTATACTGACTCAAACCAGAGTGTCAAAAATACAGCTGAGCGATCAGAAATTTTTGGGGAAAAATCAATTTGCAATTCTTTAACGAAAACAGTTTGGTTTTTTAATTTTAGATGATCAAGTCCAGAGACATCCAGGAGATCAGCTATAGTAGTCCATTCAAATAAGAAGTTTTTAGGTTATATACGATCAAAAATGTATTTTTCACTTCTTCCCTATTTTTCTTGACTTCGGTGGGACCTACGCACAATTGTCACATAATAAAAATTAAAGAGCATAAAATATACAACAATTTTTAGATATAACATTTAGCTGTGCGACAAAGCGTTACAAAACTATAGCTTCACAAACTTTGAATCGTGCCGTTTTTTGCCTGTACGCACCCGAATTTATGTAAATAATCCCAAACTGTATATAACCTGAAAACTATTTTCCGCACAGAAGAACCAATAAGAATGGTAATGTTATTGTCTATAACCTTGTCTTAGACAATATTTCTCCAAAGTCAATCGTTTTCCTATATGACAAATTTGAAACTCCCCTACCACATAACAAAAATCTAGCTATTTAAATGTTTAAATACAGTTCAAAGTTAGCTTAATATGTGTAAATAAATGTTTCTTTAATAAATTCCAAAAAAAGCATTTTTTCAAGCCAATTTACTGTATGTAACCGCTTAAAAAGGGTCGTGAAAACACAAAAGTAGTAATGTTGCAGTTCGATACTTAAGACCCAACCGAAATAGGGTTACACTGTTGAGTTAATTTAGTATAATTTATCTGAATTAAGTGATTTGATAAAAAAAAAAGTTTTTGCATATTTTTTATTATTCATTTTATCCACTCGTGTCAACAGCTCGTGACTCTCATAGCCGCACATCTCTAAGCAAGCGCTGCCACCTATTTAACTACATTGTTGTATACTGGCAGCACTGTCACACATTTACAGTTATTTTAGCAGCATGTGTTTTTAAAGCAACTCTGACAAAATATTGTCAAATAAAATTATAATGGAAAATTCCAACGAAATCAACATACAAACACCGCATGCCGTATTCAATAAGCTACACGATCAGAAGAAGATATTAGAATTCCCCAGGACGCTGGTATTGGCACTGGCAGCGATCACCAAATCGAAAGCTGCTGTAAAGGAGGACGTTGCGGAGTCGGCGGCTGCTGGTGAAGCTGTTGGTGAGAAGGGGGCGGCTGCTGGAGAAGCTGCTGGACAGAAGGGGGAATTGGAGGCGGCGGCTGCTGGAAAAGCTGCTGGACAGCAGGGGGAACTGAAGGCGGCGGCTGCTGGAAAAGCGGTGGCCATGTCGAAGCCAGAAAATGGAGAGGACAGCCCTTGCTCCTCGTTTCTGGAGCAAGTATTTGCCTCAACATCTTCATCCTCAGATGGAAACAATTTACCACGACAGCCCATAGAATTGCCGCTGCCAGAATCGAGCAAATCGTACAACTATGTTGAGGAATGGCTGAATGCGTTGGTGGATTGTGGCAAGCAGGAGGACGCGGAGGAGGAGGCGGAGGCTGAGAAGGATACCTTTGAAGATTTTAAATGTCTGCTGACAGACGAGCAGGAGGAGCTCAGCTGGGACTGTGATGATAACGAATTAGAACCGAATTTAGACGGCGCCACAAATCCCTTTGCTCAGTTTTTGAATGAAGCCGAATCCGAACTCAAGCCGGAGGAGCCGCCCAACATAAATGCCTTTCTTCAGAACATGGAGTCCAAGTTGGCTGTGCCTGAATATGCTCTGGTGGGTTAAAAATTTTAGCAAACTATTTCACTTAATAATTTACTTAACTTTTCAGACCGATGCCGTTTTTAACGTGGACAGACCTAAGGATGCTGTGCGTCTGGGACAAAAATTGCCAGCTTTGAAATTGCCCGAGCACATGCAAGTGGATGCCACGCTTAAAATCATTGTATGCGAGGTAAACTTTACAACAAAAACTCAATTCAAGCCACTCCTAAACTCCACTTCTTTCTTAGGTCTACTCGCCCTTTCAGTTTTGGTTTCAATTTGTCAACGAAGATCATGGCCAAATCGTTTTATCAGAACTATGCAGGAATCTTTAGTAAGTTTATTAGTTCATTATTTTAAAAAATAACACCTGATCTAATTAATTTTTCCTCTCTTTATAGCAACTTTTACAACCAACACAATCAACCCAAGCTTGCAAGATACCAAGAACATTTGCCTGAGTATTTTCTAAAAGCTGGCTACATATGTGCCGCTTGGCAGAATCACCAATGGCGCCGTGCACTCATAGCAAGCGCACCTTTGACGGCAGGGGAAAATATTTGCATTTACTATGTGGACTATGGCCAGGGGACTGAGCTGCCGCGTACGGAGTTGAGATTTTTGCCCTCCAGCTTCGCCGAGACACCCGCGTTGGCTCTACGTGGCTGTCTGTCTCATATACATCCCGTGGGTCTCCACTGGTCGAGAGGAAGTATAAGAAAATTCAAGAAACTTACCTTATGCCAGGAGTCGTATGCCCAGCTAATGGAATTGGATGAGGAGGAGAGCATTTTTTATCTAAGACTTTCGCTTAAGGAGGATATGAATCCCAGCGTCAATTGGCTGTTGTGCGAACACAATTTGGCAGGCAAAAGTGATCACTATAGCAAGGAAGTGAGGAAGTATCATTTTGGTAGAAGATTGCGCTATCTGCGCGAACGTTTGCCCAGGTGAGTCTGAAAATGAAAATGATCAATGATCAAAGAATTTACTCCATTTACATTATTTCAGCTTTGACATGCTGGAAAACCATTTGTTTCCTCTGAATGATGCCAAATTTGAGCAAGAATTCGATGAAATTATCTATAGTCCCTCATTTTATAATAATTTTGAGTTGCCCACGAATAACAATCCCTTTCGTTTGGGTCTATATGCTGAATTGGCCACTTGGATGGTTAAATATAAACAGGAGGAGCTAAAGTGGCGCCAATTGTATGAAGCCAATTCGAAATTGAAAAAGGAACGAGAGGAAAACGCTACAGAGTTAAAGTAAGACAAGTGGTGAAGTTCGTTTTATATTTGGTACCACAAACTTTTGGATAGAGATTTTGCGTAAATTTTACAATTTTTCATACTTGTAAACCAAAATTGATCACAAAGTCTAAAGAATTTGACATTTTTTGAACATTTTTTTTAATAAAATTTCGAATATTTATCAGTTGACAAAAAAACAAACAATTTCTATAAGATTTGGTAGCCAAAATGTATAATTTCCAGTTGGCAAATCAATCAAAATCCTCGCTTTGTTAAAACTGCGAAATGTTTCGCAGTGTTACATGTCAGTTATTCAATATTTTGAAGGTTTAACGGCAATTTTAACGCTGAATGAATCCAATTTTTAATTAAATGCATCATTTATTTCACCATCCGGCGCTGGCATTCCTAACTTGACTAACAAACAGCCGCGCAAAACGCGATACATGTTTTCGATAAAGAACAAAGCCTGGTTATGCATCTCCCCATACGCCTTAAGGTTGGGATTTCTTGAACTGACACAAATTCGTTGGAAAATGTCTTCTGACATGTTATCCTTGTATAAGTTTCATAGGCCAATTGCTTGTGCAAATGAATGTAACTGGTAGAAGGTAGCGCCTATGGCTCTCTACTCTAGATCAGCATCAACAGCCGAGTCGATATAGACATGACCGTCTGTTTTGAATATTTCGCGATTTTTTTGACCGGTTGGCCTATACCCTCCTACTTACGCGTCGACAATTTCTTAACTCATTCTAAAATTTTGCAAGCTTTCGCGATTTTTTTGGACTGATTGACCTTCAAATCTTATCTACCCGTCTACAATTGATATTTTTAAATATAACCATATTTGTACCATGGGTTTTGGGAAATTTAATAAGATGACAGAATGGTACTTTATAAGAAAAAATTCAATTCGATGGCGAATCACAAACGCAGCAGGATCTAGGAGGAATCGGCACCACAAATCGGAAATACACCGTCTGGGAACGCCTGTGAGGTCAGCCACTATCCTCACCCCACAATTTTTTCTTTCCACCCAGCTTCATCAAGCAACCCAGGCTCCTACAAAAAAAGCTTAAGAAGGGGACGTGGTGGCTAAAAAGTGTTTTATTTTTATTAAAAAACTACTTTATCAATTATTTCAAAATTTTAAGAATATATTTATACATGTTTCAAGAATATACAGTGAAATTTTTGAAGAAAAAATTAAATATTTTTAAGTTATAGACGATCTCCAACGGCTCGAAAAAGGTCCTTCACTGCTGCAGTGATTCGGCCTTCTCGTGGATGAAATTTAAAAAAAAAAATTCTCGTTAAACTAGATAATATTGTCTGTACAATGACCTACGATAAAAAAAAATCAAAAATTGACAATATGGCGGCGTTTTTAAAAAAATTCGAATTTTACCCAAATTTTGGTCGTTTTTGGCCTGCCAAAATTCGATTTTTGATCAAATCAAAAACCGATAGGTCATTGTACGGAGAACTATATATAGAACATTTTAAAAAAAATTTGATAGTGATCGGATCTTGTTTTTGAGTAATCACTGCAGCAAATTCGGAAAATGCTGTTTCAGAAAAACGCGTTTAAAGATTAATGATCGTCTCTCTAGCTGCCGAGCGGCTGCTCTTTAAATTGCTATAACTCAAAACTATTTGAGATATCGATTTGAAATTTTAATATGTTATTTTTAAAGGTGTAATCTACCGAAATATGAAAAAAAAATCGATTTTTAAAATTTATTTGCCCTTAAGACTTACACTTTACCAAAACTTTAACAAAAGATCAAGGATATAACGAAAGGATGTTTATAGCCTTCTGGGAAGCTATGCAAAGTTAGTTAACCAAATGTGGCTGCTGTCAAAATTGGAATATTTGTTAATCAGGTTTTCCAGGGTTTCAAAACATTCAGTAATTATTTTTATTTTTGACATATTATTTTAGACTTAATCGTTTGTGTTAAGGACACGTTCTTGATAGATTTTTATTTAATCCATTTTTATTTGAATCATTCAGGCCTGTGTTCCCGTTTTCGATTTCGATCAGATCAAGCGGAATCGGAATTGGTAGCTGTTCCCGTTGACTTTTTCATTCCACGCGGAAACGGGAACAGGCCTGATTAATTATCCGGATGTTTGTAACGCATAGAAGGAAGCATCTCCGAACACATAAAGTATATATATTCTTGATCAGCAAGACGAGCTGAGCTGATTAAGCCTTGTCCGTCTGTCCGTCTGTTTCTATGCTATCTCCTCCGTCAGTTTTAAAGCTATCCTCACCAAACTTTACACGAAGTCTTTTGGTACAAATACGCTGCACATTTATCGGAAACGGCTGGATTGGATGACTATAGCATATAGCTGTCATAGGAACGATCGTTCGAAAAACTAGTCTTAGTGAGACAAAGTTTTTTGTTTGTAATGGAATCGCCTCCAAAGAACGTATTCCTTAGTTAAGTATAATTTCCCATGATTTCACCAAGATTGGTCGAAATCGGATGACTATAGCATATAGCTGCCATAGGACCGATCGGTCGAAAAACTAGTTCTAGTGAGAAAAACTTTTTTGTTTTTAATGAAAACGTCCTTATTATTGGCATACACTTATTTTATATACTTTTTCACAATTCTACAAAGTTTTATCAAAATCGGATAACTATAGCATAGACTTCTCTTTTTTTCGAAAAAGAAGTTCTAGTGAGAAAAACTTTTGGCTTTTCCATGATTTCACCAAGTTTGGTCGGAAATATATTTTTGGGATGTCCGTTTGTTTCAATAACATGTCTTTTTTATATTTTATAAAAGATTTTGGTAGTTTTTATTCTTTTGATGATTAATTTATTTCAAGTTGTATTTTAAAAACGTTTAGAGCTTTTACGGTGAGTTTAATGAAGTTAACATCGTCTGTTTCAGCACTGTGAACAGTTTCCAAGTCTTCACACTCATTTGTGAATCGTTGAATAAGGTCCGTCGAAAAGTCTTCATCGATTTCTACGAATTCTGTCTTAGCTTCCAAAATGCCGTCATGTTCTAACAAAAATATGTCAGTGTTTTCAATACCTACATATGGTGGTGTCTGTCTTTATAACGTTTCTCAAAAACTCTATTTCGGATCAGGCAAATTCAACTTGAAATTTGTGATTTGCTTTTGCGAGCCCGCTGAAAATTGTGGAGATATGTTCAAAATGTTTTTCAATACTCTTTGAAAAATGAGAATATCATCCATATAAACCAACTGAATTTGTTATTTACAAAGCGCTGAATGTTGTTTATGCTTAACTTCGCTTGTAAGGGTTAAGTTACAAGCTTCGATATAGAATATTGTTTTAAATTTATCGAGTACTGGACAGAAAGGGTTTCTCGTTTTAGAGTCCAAATGATCCATTCGAAACAATTCTCTAAAATTTGTATCCAACTTACTATACTTGTTACGTTCATCGATGTAAAGTTCAAGTGTAATATTTTCTTGAATCTTTCTTTTTAAATAATTTATGTCTGCATTAAGATTTTTCACCTATTAGGCAATCATAATCCTTGCGAAATCATATTCTAAGAACTCACAATAATAGTTTTCATACTTAAGGGGTCTTCTCATTGAGCAACTTTTTTTTCGATTTTTTTTTTTGCATTTATTTATAACTTGGTTTCATTCCCCCAAAAAGATTTTCGAAAACTCGAATTAGTTTAGGAGATATAGTCCTTTAGTGATCCCCCATGTGACCTAAATTCCCAAGCAACTGCAAACTTAAGGGGTCTTCTCATTGAGCAACTTTTTTTAAACCCTCGTATTTTTGACCTATGCGTTAAGTTTTCTCCGGTTCTACCGGACCGATTTTGGTGAAACAAAAGTGAATTCGACGGAGAATTGTCAGCTCTTTAAAACTGCATTTAAACATTTTTGATTTTTTTTTTTCCAAAAAAGTCCAAAAAAATGGCGGCCATGATATCTCCAGTTCAACTGAACCGATTTTCATGAAACAAAGTGGAATCGACGCAGAATTGTCACCATTCTCGGCTGAACCTCGACCATAATTTTAAAATTTTTTACTATTTTTTTACACTAAACTACAAAAAAAAAGCCCGAAATTGAAATTTTTTTTTTGAATGGCCGCCATTTTGTCAAAAAAAATAACAAAATTAAGTTTGAGGTTCAGCCGAGAATTACATCTATACTGATTATAACCCCCTTTTTTTTCATTTCGGACGCTCCGGAGACCCGGAATCGTGGCCGCCGTGACACCTTTTTTTCACCACCAAGAAGTCTCATTACTTTTTGAACAGCCCTCGTATCAAGGCAAAAAAATTTTTTTATTTACTTTGAACCTTTTGTAATACAATAAATAAAAATTTTTTTTTTTTTTTTTTTTTTTTTTTTTATTTTTTAAAAGGGTCCAAAAACGGGTTTTGAATGAGAAGACCCCTTAAATTCCCATTGCTTTCTGGGAAGACACACGTTTTTATTGATTAAACTGAACTCGGCTTCAGCATCTATTAAAAGCAAAGTGTCCTGATTTTTGTTTTGATTGTTATATGGGGTAGTGATCTTGTCCTATTGGTTGAAAATTCCATTCAAACTGACCTATGTCCATTGGTTGCATACTCACTTTGCTCTGGGGCGATGATTGCGAGTGAAAAGTTTGTGTTGACATACGCATACTGCCAATTGTGCCATTGCTTTTCGTTGTATAAGTTTTATCAGAACTCAGTAAAATACGAAGAGTGAGTTTCTCATTGATAATTGTCACATATTTAAATTTGGTGCTGATGAGAGCGGGGGCAGTTCGTCTAGGCCCTTTGTTTCAAGATTAGTCCCAGATTTAAGTGAGTATAATAAAAACAACTGTATTTTTAAATATTTTTAATCTTACAGCGGTACAAATTTTTAAATTTTAGTAAGAGGCCCTTTCGTAATCGATATATTTTAGTATGTCGATTACATTTTTGTCATCTCTAACAAAGTATAGTTTACTTGTGATGCATCGAGTTTGCAGCTTATTAGAGCAAACTCGATATATCGATAGACTGAACGCGGAACTCAGCAATGCTTTCTCTAAAGCAGAGGTAGGCAAAAATTTATTTTTTTTTTTATTGGTGTGTGTGAGAGCACCCTTCAGTACTCAGCATTAGTGAATCACCAAAGATTCACCGATGATGGAGAGGTATCGATGAATCATAGGTGACCTCCAATACAAATTATGCATAAATTTAACATTGGCATGTCCTAGGCGTTCACGCATGACAGTTTATGGGTGAATCACTCAGAAATTCCCAAATCGATTCATCGATGATTCACACGCGATACCCTTTCCAATTTATTTTTTTAGGGTTTTATTTGGCTTAAGGGGGTCTTCTCATTCAAAACCCGTTTTTGGACCCTTTTTAAAAAAATTCTTATTTGAAAACGCAAAGAATAATTGAAAACTTTTTTATTTATTGTATTACAAAAGGTTCAAAGTAAATAAAAAATTTTTTTTGCCTCGATACGAGGGCTGTTCAAAAAGTAATGAGACTTCAAAGTTGGTGGTGAAAAAAAAGGTGTCGTCACGGCGGCCACGATTCCGGGTCTCCGGAGCGTCCGAAATGAAAAAAAACGGGGTTATAATCAGTATAGATGTAATTCTCGGCTGAATCTCAAACTTAATTTTGTGATTTTTTTTGACAAAATGGCGGCCATTCAAAAAAAAAAATTTCAATTTCGGGCTTTTTTTGTAGTTTAGTGTAAAAAAAAATTAGTAAAAAATTTTTTAAAAATATGGTCGAGGTTCAGCCGAGAATGGTGACAATTCTGCGTCGATTCCACTTTGTTTCATGAAAATCGGTTCAGTTGAACTGGAGATATCATGGCCGCCAGTTCGAAAAACGTGGTTTCGAGATAAACGCGTTTAAAGTTTGAAGTAATTTTTTTGGAAAAAAAAAAAAATCAAAAATGTTTAAATGCAGTTTTAAAGAGCTGACAATTCTCCGTCGAATTCACTTTGTTTCATCAAAATCGGTCCGGTAGAACCGGAGAAAACTTAACGCATAGGTCAAAATACGAGGGTTTAAAAAAAGTTGCTCAATGAAGACCCCCTTAAGTTTGCAGTTGCTTGGGAATTTAGGTCACATTGGGTCACTAAAAGGACTATATCTCCTAAACTAATTCGAGTTTTCGAAAATCCTTTTGGGGGGATATTTTTGAATATCCAAGCTATAAATAAATGCAAAAAAAAAAAGTCAAAAAAAAAGTTGCTCAATGAGAAGACCCCCTTAAGTAGTATTTGTGTAAGAAGTATTTGTCCATAAATAAATAATTTATTTTGGGATAATAATAAAAGTCTATATTAGGGCTATTCCACTAACGATCTGTGCAATCCACTTATTCAAATTCTTTAATATACATATAAAATATGGTTTTAATGTTCGGTAAAATTTGAAGGGTATGCAAACTTCTTCGTTCGGCGATGTTGTCGCAGCGCGACGGCTAACATTTTTTGTGACTGCAATAGGTAAATTTGCAACAATAAATAGACACAAATTTCTGTTCTGCCGACGTCGACGTCAAAGCAGATGCGGGAATAAGGCATGAATTTGACGATGCATGAATTCCTAGAACTAAAGGGGCGCAAAGATTGTTCTCAGTAGCAACGACTGCGTCGCGGTGTAGGAGAGGAACCCAACGCAGCAGCTGTGTGTGTTGGAGCAGCGCTGCTTTTAGATTTTTCCTATGCACACGAGATAGCAATGTGCCTGCCCCTGCTCTAAAGTTCTTTCCTTAAAGTAGCAAGTCATCTACTCCCAGATGTGGGTCATTACATTCAATAAAATGCTTAAAGTTTGATATCGATTGGCTGCTGTTGGCGTCATCTGTGGGTGGGTGGCGCATTGTACTACAGATGTAAGTACATATGACCGAATTTTTCATCATACAAGCAAGATGCAAGCCACACACACACAATCGCACACTCGCACACACACACACACTCAATTCAACTTGCAAATTGCATTTATGCATTATTCAAAGCAGTTAGCAGGCGGCAGGAGCAGCAGCAGCAGCAGGCAAAAGCACAATTTGCAACTTTTGCCAACGATATCAACTATGTATTTAAAACAGAAATTAGACGCGGCAGCTCCTGCTTCGGCTCCTGCTGCTGCTGCTGGCTCGTGGCTGCTGCCTTCTGGAACGGCGAATGGCGACAACGCGACACCCAAAGCGCCACAATGCTGACAATGCGCGCCCAAAGGGCGGCGGAAAAAATCACAAAACTTTTACAATTTCAGCGGGTAAAACACGTGCAAACCGTCAAAGGGAACAAGAGAGGGCGGGGCCATGCCCTCACACACACACTCACCCACACACACATTGCTTTAGGCGCGACAAACAACATCCGCCCTCCCCCCTCATCATTGTAGGAGCCGCCCAGTTGAGCTGCATTTTCTCTGCGAACTAGTTCCAAAAATTGTCAAAGTTGCCTACTTTTAATGCTTAATTTATTTGTATATTAATATTTTTATTTATAAAATAAAAAAAAGTTTTTCTCACTAGAACTCACTAGAGATATGCTATAGTTATCCGGTTTCGATAAAACTTTGTAGAATTGTGTAAAAGTATATGAAATAAGAATATGCCAATGAAAAGGACGTTTTCATTAAAAACAAAAAAGTTTTTCTCACTAGAACTAGATTTTCGACCGATCGTTCCTATGGCAGCTATATGCTATAGTCATCCGATTTCGACCAAACTTAGTGAAATAATGGGAAAGGATAGTACAGAGCCACTGTCGGGGTCACCCAAGACGCAGAACTTATATTTTGAGCATGAGGTGTTGGGTAAACCACTGTGTTTCGAAATAACCGTTACGTTTATCACTTGTGCTCCCACTCATATAAACTGAAGTTAAACTTACGCTCTCCTTTCCTAGTGTGTGCCACGACTGTTGAGGCGCTGCAAACAAAGTTGTCAGCTGAGAGCGCCAGAGTGAGGTTTATCTTCCCAGCATACTCTTTTTATGCAAGTGGGATAAAGTTTTTCTTTAACTCCATGGAATGACTACTTAATTAACAATTTAATTAGAAACTAAAGTGCAGAGCCTGTACATCAAAAAGCAGACACAAAACTTTACTTTTTTTATATGATGAAG
Source organism: Lordiphosa collinella (assembly GCA_018904265.1). NCBI lineage: Eukaryota > Metazoa > Arthropoda > Insecta > Diptera > Drosophilidae > Lordiphosa > Lordiphosa collinella. Next base: position 35,034 of record JAEIFV010001230.1, read on the forward strand.
AGATTATTTTCTACTGATTCGAACTGGTTCACAGTTCTCTGTGTGTACGACGACATCAAGTGAAGTGGAATCCGGGGGGGAGATGTGGCTTGGGGTGGCAACGCCAAAGTGTTTGTTACCGTTACCTCTGTCCGTTTGCCTCAACACGTTGTGCGTTCGTTTTTCAGTTCGTTTTTGTGAAAAGTTTTGTTTTTGCGGAACAAAACTACAAACACAAGCAAACACACACACACACACACACACGCACATGAAGAGAACATGAAAGCGCATTCATGGCTGCTGTTTGCTTAGAACAAGTGTCCATATGTGTGTGTGCGTGTATGTTTGCAGCAACTTCCACAGCCTCAGAAAATGAATGAATAAAGTTAGTCAGACAAATTGCATTTCCCGAAAATATTATCCCAAACAAGTAATTGAAAATTTGTTGGTCGTGTATTTATGCTTTTGCCCCCATTTCGTGAATGTGGTGAAGCGTCGTGAGCGTCGTGAGTTGCGGATAACCAAAATGCAGCTGCAGCTGACATTTGCTGTTGGCAGAGAGAGAGAGAGAGAGAGAGAGAGAGGGGGGAAAGCAGAACAAGCACAACATTTGACTTGAAACTGAGCTTTAAAGATGAGTGGAAAATTTCAAGAGGGCAGTTTGATAAGAAGTTGGAGATGAGCAGTTGATCTAGACTTCAAATCACACAGAAAAAAATGCTGAAATTTAAATGTAACTTTTCCAATTTATCAATTTTATCATTTCATTTGGTAAGAAAATTACTTATTTTTTTTGAATTGATATTAAATAATATCAATTTGATACTAAGAAATGTAAAAGTGATATTTTAAGATATACCGTTGTACAATTTTTTCAACATATTCCGAAGTATGCATTTTTTTTAATCGGTGCTGATGAATTCGAGAAATTCCCAAAAAAATCATTTCGTTTTTATTTTGCCATTTTTTCTGTGTTTAAATTTATGCATTTTTAACATGGCGACCGTGACTTGTCATAGTAGAAAAAGCTCTTACAGCTGAGAAAATGATCTATTCATGGCTTAAATTTGAAGTTCCAGATTTTTCCAAGCTTAGATGGTGTTAGTTTTGGGTTCGTAGCGGAAGTTTTGCATTTTTTTTAAATGGCGACCGTGACTTGTCATGTTAGAAAAGCTCCTACCACTGTTCATTATTAAAATATGTAAAGTTGGAGACTTTTTTATGCTTAGATGTTGTAAGATCAAGGTTCGGAGCACAATTTTTGCATTTTTGAGATGGCGACCGTGACTTGTTATGGTAGAAAAGCTCTTACCGCTGAGAAAAAGATCTATTCATGGTTAATATATATGAAGTTCGCAAATTTTCATGCTTAGATGTTGTAAGATCGAGGATCGTATCTGAATTTATGCCTTTTTTGATATGGAGACCCTGCTTGGTTTTAGTTGAAAAAGCTCTTATCGCTGAGAAAAAGATATTCCATGGTTATTATTTTTGAAAGTTTATTCGGACACAGCATGATTTGACTGAATCTGACCTTTGTCTTTTACTTAGTTCCCTACTTTACATGAAACAGTTTGCTCATTTTGACATTAAGTGATTAATGTTAAGGGCAGATTTAGTCATATACCCAGTCATCTTTGCAGCATGAGGTTCCCAAGAGGTTGAATATTTTCATACTTCTTTTTACGGGGAAAAGTCACTACATAATTATTTTAGTATGATAGAAGTTCAAAAATCTGGTCACTACATTCTTTTTTCTTGCGCTTAGAAGGCAATAAGTCACGTTTACATGAAACCGTGCCTTTGTCATGCGTAAGCAAAAAGAAAGGACAAAAAGAAAAACCCGAACGATTGCCGAACGCTGTTTTTTTCTAACACGTTCTTCTTCAAGTGCTTGGAAGGCAACAAGTCGCCACGACATGAAACCGTCCCTTCAAAAATAAGTTCTCAAAGGGCATTGTTTTTGGCTTTCACGTCTTAATAAAAGCGAATGGAACTTTTCAGATTGGGAACTATTCTCGTACGAAGTATAAAGATTGCCTTTTTTGGTGCTCCACTGGGTATCCCTCTTGGCTTGTATGGTACCTTACCTCCATTTCACAATAAAAGGTAACTGATTAAAACTAAACCATAACGACTATTTTCATCCACCTAGATTAAGGTCATATTAAAGAAAAAATGTTTAATGGTACTTTCTTTTATGTCTGCTCTTTGAGTCTCTCTAGAACAGGCAGGCAAAAACAATTTTTGTGTGTGGAGCAGCGCAAAATTGCACCTTTCTAGCAACGACTGCGTCGCAGCGTAGGAAAGCAAGCAACGCAGCGGCGCTTGTACAGCTTGTACTAAGGGTGTCAGAGCAGCGCTGCTGAGAGAATTTGTGTATGCACACGAGATATGAATGTGCCTGTCCCTGCTTTAGAAGCTTTGACCAGTGCACTTCGGTTGAAGGAGAGCTCGGCGTTGGCATTTTTAATGCACGTCTTTTGCGCGTTCAGTCTTTGTCAAGGCACGCGTCAAAACAAGAAAATTGATACCACCTAGATCGCCATATAACAACAAGGGGCGGTACGGGTATGGTGGTAACCTAAATCCTCAAAAAAAAAAGAGTGGGCGTCGTGGCACACCCGGTACGAGAATATAAGGTAATTTTGTTCTGTTTTGACCTATCGAAAATTATTCCTGTCTTCAACAAGAACTGAATTTTCAGATGTTAAAGCAAGGCAAGATTAAGTGCCCCAATGCGTACATCCCTGCTAAACTCATTAATCGCATCATCAAAGAATCATTTTGCATTATTCCAAATAATTTTCCTTTTGTTTTTAATAAGGTGGCTTGCTGCTGCCACAACCAAATCAAAACTCAGCTGTTTTCTTAACTCTTAACGCATAACGCAACATTGTGCTAATGTAAACACCTATTCTGCATTATTGCATCGATAACGATTTCGATAGTCAACTCACTGCAGTGTGAATGTTGCATTAGTCGCCTTTTTAGTATTTCAATTCAATAATTTCTGTAGTGACCCGGAGTAGGCTGTGAATTGGGACATGCCAAACATCCATTGGAGAAACATAAATAAGTTTAGTCTAGAGCAGTCGGTCAGACTAAAAAGACCTATTTTTTTGAAATATTTTTCTTTCTTTTTTTTTCTTTCTATTTTTGGCATCATACAAACCTGTTTGCAATTGCCCTACTTGGAAGTCATCCTTGTTGAGAATCTCGCACTCTGCAATTATTTTTATTTATTGTTTTTTGTCTTTTGATGCCATCCCAAATGACCTTGATCTAAGTAGCTCACATAAGAGTGGTATATCCCCCTCTTTGATCATCTATGATCATGCGCGCGATTGCAACTAAAGGCCAAGCGCCCTGCTTTCGTATTTGGAACTCGTCCTTCCTTAAAATTCCACTATTTTTTTTATCTTTTAAATGATATTTCTTATCTTATTAATTATTTTGGACAAAAGCCAACCCAGTCGGACTTGACTGCATGCCAGAAGTACATCCCGTGGACAACTTTTGCCACTAAGAAGTACTTGCAAAAACCTGCAATCTTTCTTTCGCATTTGTATAGGGGAGAAACGCAGCAGGAACTGTTCTGTTAGAACCGACGTTTGCATGGATTATTGTTGTTGGTTCAACTTCGTAAAAACGCTCGGCTCTCTCTGCTCCATGAGTGCCATTAGAAGGGACGTTTGCATGCTATGCAGATTTGATGCCTTCCAAAATACGGCAAAAAGAACATTGTTTGGAAAAAACGAACGCTGCCTTGGATGAGGATTTTCTTGCTGCCTAGGATGAGGACTTTGTAGCTGCCTCGGATGAGGACTTTGTAGCTGCCTCGGATGAGGACTTTGTCGCTGCCTCGGATGAGGACTTTGTCGCTGCCTCGGATGAGGACTTTCTTGCTACCTCGGATGAGGACTTCAAGCTGCCTCGGAAGAGGATTTTGTCGCTGCCTCGGATGAAGACTTTGTAGCTGCCTCGGAAGAGGACTTTGTCGCTGCCTCGGATGAGGACTTTGTAGCTGCCTCGGATGAGGACTTTGTCGCTGCCTCGGAAGAGGACTTTGTCGCTGCCTCGGATGATGACTTTGTCGCTGCCTCGGATGAGGACTTTGTCGCTGCCTCGGATGAGGACTTTGTAGCTGCCTCGGATGAGGACTTTGTCGCTGCCTCGGTTGAGGACTTTGTAGCTGCCTCGGAAGCTGAAACGTCTCGTTACGTCGTAGTTCCGTCTGGGTCCGTACGGAAGAACAGACTAAATGGGAATTGGCACCTACATTTTTAGATAGTTTCTTCTTGTTTCTTTTTTTTGGAAAAATAATCAATTTATTTGTACAAAAAAAAAAAAATTCCATATCATTTTAAACAACATTTTGATGGCTTATGAACTACAAACAAATTTGACACACAATTTTGCTTAAAAACTATTCAAATAAACGGCAATTTGGAAAACAGAAAAAAAATCATTTTTTTTTTTATAGAAAATTTGAGCATTAAGACACAGAGTTTTTAGTACAGAGTACAGAGATTACTCCACATTGCCCTCCTCGGTGGCATCATTGCTGGGACCCGAGAATATGTAATTATCACGTCCCGAAATGCCCGTACCGCCGGCATCACCCAACCAGGGATACACATTGGGACATTCGCGACAGGTCTCCATATAGCGGGTATCCGTTAGATTTTGTTCCGGGATTTTGAAGGGCAGCGCACACGTTTGCCAAATATTGCACGGCTTGGGCGCCACGGCAATATTCTTATCACACTTCCACGATTCAATTGAGTTCACCTCGCGCAACTCCTTGGGATCGGTCATGTACTGCAGCATTTGGGTAACGGTCAGTATGTAGACATCGGGTCTGTGGGGCAGAGAAAAAAAGAAAAATGTTCAAGTTAAATGTACGCATTTTCAGGCATCTCATTCCGACACCAACGCATTGTTGAAAGTCATTCACACTAATTAAAAACTTCGCACAATTGTGCGAGAAATAGTTTCTGCAGCTGCTGCTGTTCAGACAAGGCTGGGCTTTCCACTCAACCTTAACACACACACAGAACCTCTCAGGTGTGGGCCAGGTCCAATCTTTATAGTTATGCCAACTTCACACTGACAGCTAAACATAAACTAAGGTATGCGTATGGGGGGGGGAGGGGGTTTAAATGCAATTTCTATTTAATACAAAAAATTTAATTTTATTAATATTAATGGAAAATTGTTTAAAGGATGTGAGAGAGGGTATGCTGATTTCAGCAGCTAGCGAAAATGCTTACCACTGGTGGAAGCAGAGCATAACCCTTTCGAATCAGCTATAAGGAATAATGTGAAGTTTATAAATGATCATTCTGTAAGAATAAACCAAGTATTCTGTAAACCCCTCGAATATTACGAAATGGCAAGGTTATAGCATTGGTTTAATAAGCCTGAATATGAGCATGTTTACAGTTGATCAGTTACCCATCGACTAATGAAAAACTTCATAGAAAACACAACCACATTCCGCGTGTCTAAAAGTAGGTCTACGTAGCATTCTTCCAACACGTTATAGCCAGATTTTTGGATATATTCATGTGAAATGTTATAGAGAAATGGAAAATCTTTCCTTGACCTTAACTAAACACAATCCACATACTTCACTAAAAAGGGGATACACTTCTTTCCATATTCTCCAACCCCTTCCCCAATTTGGAAATGCCTTTGCTATATGATAGCAAATCTGGGATTCAAACGGAATATCAAGTATGTAAGTAGGTCAAACCCGACTGTAATATACTCTGTACTGAACTTGAATAAGTCTGAAAAATTATGGTATTCAGGAAAGGAGGCAGACTATCGGCGTCGAAAAAGATTTGGACCTACAGGAGAGAAGTAGTAAAAATTTCATCTGAATTTAGGTACCTAGGAGTTCTTTTCACGCCGACCGTGTCATTTACAAAGCATGTGCTTAGAAGGAGTGTTGAGGCTAAAACTAGTATCAACATGACCTGGAATAACTCCTACTGGGAAAAGAGAGATACACATAAATGCAAAATGGAAACTAGTTAATGCAGTAAGCCGTATAATCAAAGGATATGGAGCAGAAATCTGGGGAGGAGGACACTTTACAGAAGTCGATCAGACCCAACTTCTCTTTTTAAAAAAAGTACTATATTTGCCAGCTAATACACCAAGCTATGCCCTATTCCTTGAGACCGGTCTTTGAGAATGCCCACCTGCATACGCTTGACTTGCACCTCAGCTTTATAGGAAAAACAATGCACTTGTATAATGAGAATCGCCCTCCCACACTACATTACCAGCATGCTATCAGAAAAGAATATCTTCTGGGCAAGAAGTCTGGATGAATTGTGCAACCCTCTTCAGATAGACTGGTGAGATTCCTTGAATCAGCACAGGAATGGAATTCTTTCCGAATAACAATTCATGAGGCCCTCAAAGCAAAAACCTTTGCAGTACAACCATCAGCGACAGATCACTAGCGCCACCCGAATTCACAAACACTCGGACAACTCAGAACCTATAAGCTCCAATCTCTGCCAATCACCACAGTTTCCTGGATACTTAAGGCCCGACTCGATCTGATAAAGCTGGGGTCTAACACCTACAACCGTCAGGAAAATGTGCCCTGCCCCCATGCAAACTGGAGAGCTGGATGACCTTGAGCATTTCTAGAAGATGCCCGATCTTAAAGGAGCATAGATTGCTATGCTTTAGAAAACCCCTGCTAGCACAAGCGGAGATAATAAAGAAGTCTGGATGATAGAGAGGATAAGCACTGGGCAGACCTAGTTTTGTCCCCTTTATTAAACTAGCATTAAAATATCGAAGCAGTAATTTTAGAAGTATTGAATTAGTCTTACATGCGTGCAAATGTGCTACCCTTACCAAACACAGATGAACGATCTGGTATCTGGGGAAGACCTGGGAAGCCAGGTGTAGTAATCAGTGTGAGGTGAGGAGCCATGCGCACGGCCGACAGACGGACTTTGTTTTATGTCCATGTTGGTTAACATCATTTCTTTTTAGTGTAACTTTTATTATATATATTATTATTGTTGTTGTTATTAATTTTAAATAAAGAAATACTTACTTACTTATACTTTGTACATGCCACAGTGTAGCTTAGTATGCATTTTAAAGCCTTTCTCTAGTTATTTTGCTCATAAATGGACTATCAAACACCTTACCATCTGGTTTGAAAACTCCCCCTTTGTTTATAGATAACTATTAATCTCATGTGAGAAAAATTACAAAACGAAATAGCGACCAAAACAGAGACCTAAACATTGACCAAAAAAGTGAAAAAACATTGACCGAAACAATAACCAAAACGGTGACCAAGCTGTGACCGAACAGTGACCAAAACAATGACCAAAACAGAGATCTAAACAGTGACCAAAACAGTGACAAAACATTGACCAAACAGAGACCGAACAGTGACCAAAACAATGATCAAACAGTGACCGAAACATTGACCATGCAGTGACCGAACAGTGACCAAAACAGAAACCTAATCAGTGACTAAGCAGTAACCGAACAGGGACCAAAACAGTGACTTTAGCAGCGACTAGAACATTGAACTAAATAGTGACCGTTTTTTTTTGTTTTTTGCATAGCTGCCATAGGAACTATCGGTCGAAAAACTAGTCTTAGTGAGAAAACTTTTTGTTTTTAATGGAAACGTCTCCAAAACGTATCTTGTTTGGTAACTATGCTTCCCATGATTCTACAAAGTTTGGTCGAAATCGGATGACTATAGCATATAGCTGCCATAGGAACGATCGGTCGAAAAACTAGTTCTAGTGAGAAAAACTTTTTGTTTCTAATGAAAACGTCCTTATCATTGGCATACACTTATTTTATATACTTTTACACAATTCTACAAAGTTTGGTCGAAATCGGATGACTATAGCATATAGCTGCCATAGGAACGATCGGTCGAAAAACTAGTTCTAGTGAGAAAAACTTTTTTGTTTTTAATGAAAACGTCCTTATCATTGGCATACACTTATTTTATATACTTTTACACAATTCTACAAAGTTTGGTCGAAATCGGATGACTATAGCATATAGCTCCCATAGGAACGATCGGTCGAAAAACTAGTTCTAGTGAGAAAAACTTTTTGTTTCTAATGAAAACGTCCTTTTTAGTGGCATATTCTTATTTTATATACTTTAACACATTTCTACAAAGCTTTGTCAAAATCGGATGACTATAGCATATAGCTGCAGTATGAATGATCGGTCGAAAAGAAAGTTCTAGTGAGAAAAGCTTTTTGTTTGTTATGCTTTTCCATGATTCCACTAAGTTTAATCGAAATCGGACATCTATATAGTATAGCTCCCATAGAAAAGTAAGGTCCGAAAAGTAGTCTTATTTAGAAAAACAAACTGCAAGGGTATACAAAACTTAGCTTAATTTTTAAATTCTTGTGAGGGACTTCAGTTATGAACCTGGGGAATGCTAACAATGCTTTGTAGGTACCTGGGGCAAAGAGATAGATGCAAGCGACACAACTGCTACTTAAAAAGCTTCTTCTAGTTTGCTTCATCGTGTAAATTCCGACTTAAGGACCGAAGACCATTTAATAGGGGACGCGGTGGAGATCTTTCAGGATCTTCTAAGCCTACTTTTGGCTTTCAAAGTCAAAGTTTTTATAAGTTGGATGATGATGATGAAATCGATACAGGATATCAAAGTAGTCGCTGATTTTAAGCAACTGCTGTCCTCACCACAACATCATCCAGCTCATCAGCGGGCAAATCCCAAAGATGCTTTCAATGTGGATGCACAGGGTCGCTGACAAAGTGCGATTCTATCAGCATAACTTCATTACGCAAGTTTGGTGTCCCTTTGCAGGCGGCTCTCCCTCTCCCTCGCTCTCTCTCTCTCTCACTCTCTCGATGAGTGTGTGTGCCACTTTCGCTTGTCCCTCTGCTACTCTTCCCTATGTTGTTTTTGTGCGTTTTAACATGGCTTTTTAGTTAGCTCTTTCGCCTTTAGCTTTTTGTTTTCTTTGGTTACGTCCTGGCCGGACGCAACCTGCCTGAACCTGGTCCTGTGTCTGTGCCTGCACTGATATTTTTCAAAATGAAAGTTTAACAAAATTAAACTTTTCTCATTAAAACGTGCGATTTTTTTCGCCCTTCGCCTGCTGCTGATGGTTTTTTTTTTTTTGCTGTATTTTTTAAGTGCTGACCGCAGCGTCGCCATTGTCGGGAGGTCTGAGATTCTCTGAGTGACTGACTGACTGACTGGCGGCGGCGGCGGCCATTGGATTGGCTCTCAACCTGAGGCCCCCCCAACATATGCCGGCCGCCAAGCAATTTTTATAGCAATTGCCAATTTTGCTAGATGCTCCTGCTGCTGCTGCTGCTGCTTCTCCTCCTACTCTTCTGCCTCTCTCGCAGTGTATTTTTTTTTTAATTGAATATAAAACTTGCCAGTGGCAATCGGAAGTGCACTGCAGGAAACGCCGCCTCCTGTGCATGTGTGAGACGAAGTTGGCTTTCAATTAAGAAAACACCAACAAAAACAAAACCAACAAAATATGAGAAAAGCCAGAAATAAATTTATGAAAAATTGAGAGCAGGCAGATAACACAAAAATTGGGTTGAATAACAACTTTTTGAACTCTCTTTTGAAGTGGACATTTGAACTAGTTCCGAACTGGGACAGAAAAAGTTTGCATTGAAAAACAAATTAATTTGATTAAAATCAAGTTGATTGGGGAAAAATTGAACCAGTTCGCGGAACTAAGCAACTGAATTGATTGAGAGTTGAGAAGGAACTAGGAAATGAACTAGTTATTGGAACTAAGGAACTAGTTCCTGGAACTAAGCAACTGAATTGGTTAAAAATTAAGAAGGATCTAACCAATTAACAAGTTTTTGGAACTAAGGAACTTAAAAAGAACTAGTCAACAACTTAATTGGATAAATTAAGCAGCTGAAAGTTAACTTGAACTAGAAATGAACTAGTTATTAGAACAAGGACTAGTCCTGGAACTAGAACTGAATTGGTTAAAAATTAAGAAGGATCTAACCAATTAACAAGTTTTTGGAACTAAGGAACTTAAAAAAGAACTAGTTCCAGGAACTAAGCAACTTAATTGGATGAAAATTAAGCAGCAGCTGCTAACTTGTTTAAGTCCACAATTAACTGGTTCTCTTAAAACAAACTAGTTTTTTTGCATAAAATGTATAATTTTTGATCGGAATGAACTAGTTCCTGATCAAAATGATTCAGATCTTCTTAAAGTGAACCTGTTTTTGCACTTCTTTTAAAATGGAGCTAATACCTTTTTAAAATGAATCAGATTTGGTTCAAGTGAACTAGTTCTTTGTAAAAGGTAATTTCTTTAACTTCAAAACGAACTTGTTATGAGCTAAAATATGCTGGTTTCATTGAAGTCAATCAGTTGTTTTGTATTGAAATGAACTAGTTCCCGATAAAAATGATTAAAATCTTCTCAAAGTGAAGCAGTTCTTGATAGTTCTTTTGAAAACGAACTTAAAATGTTTGTGTTTTAGTGGCAATGAATCAGTTTTGGTTCGAATGAACTAGTTATTTGTTAAAATGCAAAAGACATGTTACAAATGAACTTATATTTGGCTAAAATATAATGTTTCTTTTAATACCGAACAATGAATCAGTTTTAATGTCAAGAATATTGGAAAAGGGAACCAGTTCTTTGAACTAGTAAACAAAATTTGTTCAAAGCAGAAAAAGCTTTTCAACTATGATAATAATATAACTTTGAAACAAAATTATTTGATAAAAATCAAGTTTATTTGGAAAATGAACTAGTTTTCAAAACTGAAGAACTAGTTCTTGGAACTAAGAGACAGAACTCGTTAAAAATTAAGCAGCAACTGCTTTAAGTGAACTAACTTAAGTCCACAATAAACTGGTTCTCTAAAAACAAGCTAGCTCTTTGTTAAAATTATTAAATTTTTGCTCGGAACGAACTAGTTCCTGTTTAAAATAACAAAGATTTGCTAAAAAATTAACCCATTTTTTTGAAAACGAACTTAAACATTCTAAAAATGAATCAGATTTTTGTGCGAATGCATCAGATTTGGTTCAAGTCAACTAGGTTATTGTAAAACAGAAAGAAATATGTTCAAAGTGATCTTGTTATTAGCTAAATAAGTATTTGTACGGAAAAAGCCAACCAAGTGAAATAAAATAGAGTTGAAAAAGCATGAATAAAACAAGTAAGAAAGTCGGTCAAGCCTAAAATAGTTAAAATACTTTGTATTTTATACAAAGTGCCAAAAATTTAAGATAAACTTGATCTGCCCGCAGGTATAAGAAGCATATGTCCCATACATGTCAAACTTCTATCTCTCACCATCTCTGAGATCTGCTTTTATAATCTGTACCAGAGGTACACAGAGTATATTAAGTTTGTGCAAAAGTGTCCGTCTGTCTGTCCGTATGAACGCAGGGACTCGTAACATGCCGGTACTAAGTTATCGTCTATATCGCTGTTAGTTGTGATAGAATTCGCGCTTTTGCAAGGGCAAAGGAATCAATTATTACGCTGAAATCCAACTGTCTTGCTGACTCGGACTCCAAACATAAAATCACCAGACTAGTTAGACGATTTTGTGTAGAACAAGATCTGTGGAAGTTTTTGACTCGTGATAAAACACTGAAGGAGCGTTCTCCACTGGCGACAGTGGCAGGGAGAGTAAAGAAAAAAAAGTGTGGGCGTCTTGGAACACCCGGTACGAGCGAAGCTTTTTACAAGGGATAACCAAAAAAATTGTTGCTGAATTTCCCAATTTTACTATTTAATGAAATTTTTTTGGGAAATCAGCATTGATTTTTGAACTACTATGAAATCATTCAACCCGGGTGTGGCTCAGCGGCTAGTGTGCGCGACCGCTGTGCAAGAGGCGTGGGTTCGATCCCGCCTCGGAACATCTAATGAAGAAAATTTTCCTTGGGATAACCTTACACCTGGTCCCCCCCCCTCCCCTGGGCGCCAGCTTTGTGTTAGCCATGCAAAGCCTTCTCAATCTGCCGTTCGGACTCGGCGTTAAATTGTAGGTCCCAAGCCAGAAGATTGAGAGGAACTCGGCTTTGGTCCTTTGGGGCTGTTTCAACCCTTTTTTATGGAATATTATCAAACTATTGTTAGCTTAGAAAATTGTTCTAAATTTTTTGAGCGCAGATATACACAATTAAGTAAGGTATTGGTGGCAAGTAATAGCATTCTTCTGAAGATTTTAGAAGGTGTTGGATTTTGTTTGGGACCACTTCCGATCCTACGATTTTTTAGTTTTTGACACGTGAAGAACTAAGTCGCTGTTTTGGTTACTGTTTTGATCACTGTTTTAGTCACTGTCTTGGACACTGTTTTAGTCACTGTTTTTTGGTCACTGTTTTGGTCACTGTTTTTGGTCACTGTTTTTGGTCACTGTTTTATTTTTGGTCACTGTTTTAGCCACTGTTTCAGTCACTGTTTTTTGGTCACTGTTTGGTCACTGTTTCGGTCTCTTTTTGGTCACTGTTTGGTCACTGTTTGGTCACTTTTTGGTCACTGTTTGGTCACTGTTTGGTCACTGTTTGGTCACTGTTTTGGTCACTGTTTTGGTCACTGTTTTGGTAACTGTTTTAGTCACTGTTTTGGTGATTGTCTCGCCACAGTTTTGGTCACTGATTTGGTCACCGCTAATCCTGCACCATCACCAACACCCACTCACTCACAAACCACCTGCTGCTGTGGCTGTCTTACAAAGACCAAAGCTGCTGTCTTTGCAAAGTCAAAAGCGTAGCCAAAGAAATCTGTCGCAAAGACAATCGTTTTCTGGATTTGCCCCCCAGTCGACCGTCCGTAAAAGAGCTTCGCTCTACAAATTCTCAAAGAAACGCAGACATTTGGAGTAAGATTCTGAAGGTTTTTTGAGTACAGAGCGTTGAGCAATCCAAATTGAGAAATGTTCTTTTCAAAATTAGCCACATATACTATATATGCTTGAGGTGGACGATTTCATCATTCAACTCTTCGGAAACATCAGCTTCGAACTTTATCGAAAATTCTTCGGCAGACGTCTGAAGAGTATCTTCATCCAACGTGGTGAATTTCCATATAAAAGAGAACACTTCATTCATATATTTTAATATTATATTTGCCCAACGTTCCTAGGATAAGCTTTGCAATAACTGGAGCAGTTTTTTTTTTATTACTATCAGCAAAGGTCAGGAATCTTTCTTTGATTCTTTTTCATCAAAACGAAGGAAGTGCAGCACAAAAGTTGATTGTTCCATACATGCGAAGAATCAGGCGTTGAGTCAACAAGCACAGCATCATCTTCCAGAGCTCCTGTTGCTCCTGATGATGGATTTGCTGCCATTAACTTGTCTGGTGGTTTGTCATTGTTTTCAGGCGGCATACTTTCTTCTGGAGAATCATCCGCTGGTGATTGCAACTTCAGATAGTAGTTGAGGTATGTCTGTTTTTTTGCTCTTCTTTTTTTTCTCGCGCTCTGCACGCTCTTTGCGCTTTTCAGCACCAGTTTGGTATTGGTACATTTTCGTAAAAAGAAAGAGTTTTCATCAAATCAAAGCTTTAATAAAATAATTTCAAAGTTTTTTTGAGAATTTCATGTAGATCTGCTACTCCAAGGTATTGTCTCGACCGATGCTGCGCACTAAGTGAGGTGCCAGGCCGACCAGGCGCTCTTTTAATAGTCGGTAGCGACTGCGCTGTCGATTGGAGCAATCCAAAAGCCGTCTATCGTCAGCTGTTAGTGATCGAGCGGCCTGTGTTCAGCTGGCGGCTGTCGATTTGAATGAGCGCGCCAAAAATCCGGGCCCCTCTCAGAAGTCCTCAGAAGAGTTCATGCTTTTAATGCTATTTTTTAGAAAGTCCTGTTAGACTTCCAGAAAAAGCCGGATTGCCATTAAGAAGATTGGACTTTTAAGTGCCAATTTGTTTATATTTTGTCTGATAAAATACTTCGCTAGTAATAAAACTGGATCGAGCTTGAAGTTTTGGTAGCCCTAGTTAGCTATTTCAAAAGACAATTCATTTTTGGTATCCCTAGCTGGCGAAAGAACTTAGCACTGGTGCTTAAACAAATCTTTAGGCTAACTCACACATTTTCAATTCTGAAAGTTGAGTCGACTCATACATTTTCAAGGACCAAGCACTTTTTTCTATAATACTCACAATTCGAGAGCCCAGTCCAAAAACTTGTGCAGTCCATTCTCCAGTGGTTTCGTTTGGAACCAATTCGTATGGAATGGCATCATATACGGCGCCTTATTCTGTTCATAGTAACGCGAGAAGTCCTCCTGCAACCACTCCAACACCTCGTTCTCATCCAAATTGTGCAGCACACATTGATCCAAATAGGGACAATGTCCACCCTCATAGCCTTCCACATAATGGGTATTCAGGGGTACCTCCCAAACACCAGGGAAGTGGCGTGAGGGGCAAGTGCCGCTTTTGCACTCATGCGAGATCTTATAGTCGAGAGTGTAGGGCCAAACGGGTACAGGAACTGGTGGTACGGTAATCGAACTGTCATAGATATAGCCAAAGTCCTCCAGAACCTAAAGAGAGAGAGAGAGATAATTTTATTAATGTCTAATGCCTGACTAACAAGGCCTCTCATTCGAGTACAGTGGTACTTGTCATGTCACTTACACGCAACACATACACCAAGTGGGGGGGGAAAATTATTAACTGGTGTAAAATGATCTGTGGATATTGATATGATTTTAAATGACAGGGACAGAGGGAGCGAAAGGTGAAGTGTATTGAAGTGTGTGTTGTGACATTGATGTCATGTCATGTCAGGCAGACATTTTCGCTTCAGTCAAGGCATTTGCATACGGACTGTGCGCGTGAGGTTACGGTTTTCAATTGACTTCAATTTCTGTGGAAACGGAAATGGAAATGGGAGCGTAACACGGTGAAAGAAAAAGAGGCAGCAGCTAATCAGCAGCATTCTAAGAACAGAAACTGTTGAAACTGAAAGTTGAAACGTTAACTTGAAGAAGGATATATTCCGAATCAGTTCCCGGAATTTCGAAACTTAAAGCTCTCGTCTCCAATCGTTTTGATTTCCACTTTCGAAAACCAAAATACAATCACCAATTGCTTGTCAATGATGCTTCTCCTCTCATTGTTTGCAATTTTCCTTTTGTTGTATCTCTGTGTGTGTCTGCTCCCGCCACCGATTCGCCACTCACCTTATATTGCGTATTGCGTCCAGGCTTGAGGAATGGTGCACGCATGCCAACCACATCGTTGACGGACACATTCGCAAAGTGGCGCAGAATTTCACGCATGCCAATCATTTCACCCACCCACTCCTCATAGCCCTTGTCCTGCAGTCCCAGTTGCTGTGAGATGCTCTCGGTGGCAATTTCATGGCCGGCATAGCCCAGATGCTGGATCTGTTGATAGTTGCTGCAAGTATGGCACAAAAAAAAAAGAGAGAAAGAAAAAAAAAAAACCACATGAATTCCAATCAATACAAATAAACACTTAAATGAAGTGTGAAGTGTGTTGCACACAGCACTAAAAATGTTGTCCATAATTTGTAATTAATGAACTCAATTCAATGAGTAAAGTTTCAAGGAGGAGGAGGAGGAAATTGTGTGAAAAAATGTGGGTTAGGCTAAGTGGCCTGCCTGGTGGAAGAGAAGTGAGACATGAGAGACTGTCAGACAACATTAAAGATCACGGTCGCCAACTTTTAATAAAAGGGCATACCAAGGTGTGGACTTGGGCCATTCTAGCGTCTGATACATGTACTTTACCCAGCTACTTCATAAAGCAGCCCTTTTGCTCGTAATTCTACGCAAAAAAGCTAAAAATTTACCCCCGTACATTACATACATTTTCCAAGCCGCTTCAAAAAAACACGGGCATCACCTTCTCCCCCCCCCGCCCCCCTGAGCCAACGAGCGCAGCCCCCCATTTCTTTCATTACTTACTAATTCATAAAAAAAAATTCAAATATCTTGCGTTTTCAAATAGAATTTTTTAAAAAGGTCCAAAACGCGGGAGAAGCCTTAAGAAGCGACATGAAACGTTTAAAAAAAAGCTAAGTTTAGAAGTAAAAACTCTGCCAAGCCCATTTTTTATAAATTTTACAAAAACCCTCAGTTAACAGAGCATTAACAGTATGTTAAATTAACAGTACTGTTACCAAAAATGCTGTTAAGACGATATCTTTGATATTTATCATAAAAATTTGGTTACTAATTATTAAGTTCTTGTTAACAGTATGTTAACTTAACAGTGCTGTTACTTTAAATGCTATTATAAGACATTATTCGGGCTTTTAATCAATATCTATGCTATATATTGTTAAATTATCTTCTCATCTTCTTCTAATCTTCTTCTCATCTTCATCTTCTCATCTTCTTCTTCTCATCTTCTTCTTCTCATCTTCTTTTCTCATCTTCTGATCTCCTTCCTCTCATCTTCTTCTCATCTTCTTCTTCTCATCTTCTTCTCATCTTCTTCTTCTCATCTTCTTCTTCTCATCTTCTTCTTCTCATCTTCTTCTTCTCATCTTCTTCTTCTTCTTCTTCTTCTTCTTCTTCTTCTCATCTTCCATCCTTTTTTCTTCTTAGCTTCTCATCTTCCGATCCTTCCTTTTATATTCTCATCTTTTCTTCCGATCCGTCCTTTTTTCTTTTCATCTTCTTTTCTTTTAATCATTCCTTTTTCCTTCTTTTCTTCCTATACTTCTTCTTTTTTCCCTACCTTTTCTTTTTTTCTTCTTATTCTCTTCTTCCTATCCTTCCTTTTCCTTCTTATATTCTTCCTTTTCGTCCGTTTTCGTCTTAATATCATTCGAAAATTCTTCTCTAGTTATTATTTCTTTCTTTTTTCTTCTTTCGATATTTGTTTTTTTTCTTTCTCATGTATAACTCTAGTATAACTTTTAAATAGGGGACACTCAACACAAAGGGGGCTGGTGATCATGCAGTTTTTTCAAGACGTTTTTAACAGCTTTCTTTGCTGTCGACTGTTAGTCCAGTTGCAGTCTCTCCATGTACTCGACATCATAACTTATATTCTATTCTTCGTCTTTTCTCTTCTTCTTCTATTCTCTTTTTTTCTTTTCTCTTCTTCTTCTATTATCTTCTTGTCTTCTTCTTCTATTATCTTCTTCGCTTCTCTTCTTCTTCTATTCTCTTCTTCTTTTAACTAATAAAGCACTAACAGTATGTTAAGTTAACAGAGCTGTTACCAAAAATGCTGTTAAATGACATCAATTGTACTGTTAGGCCGATATCTTCGCCATTTATCAACATCTTTAAAAAAAAGTTCTCAAATAACAAAGCTTTCATTAAATGCTATAAGCTAGTGAGGACTCACAGCTCCTTTATCTTCATTTCTTTGCCATTCCACATTTCCACTTGTGACTCGTAGATTTACTGTGCAAATTATAAACTTAATTTGATGTTAGTTTGTTCAGTTACTTTTACAAAATAATTTTCACACTTGATGCACATAAACAAAGACTCTCTTCATATTCATAAAGAAGTTTTCAAATTTCGAAACTAGTAACTGACGGACACAACATGCACAACACAACAAGCACACACAGACACTTCAGGTGGAGTTTTTTGTTTTGCTGTTGTTTTTGCCAATTAAAAGCAAGATACGACGAGCACACATAGAACACTGTATGAAAGTTACAAAAAAAAAAAAAAAAATGGGTGGGCGAGAGGGGCTGCAGAAAATTCTTCAAATCTCACAGTTAGTAACATAATACATTTCAGCACACATTTTCTTTTTGCTATCCATTTTCTGTTGAAAACAGACATAAGCAACTTTTTTGAGTGGAAAATGCAATGACTGAAACTATAGCTAGGGGCAAAATGTCTATCAATAAACCAACAGATATCGAATGAATGTAGTTGCAAAGCCATACAAATCGTATTTTTGTCTTAATACTTGGAATTAGAAACAACTTCTTGACTTAAGAGGAACATAAGAGTTAGTTTGAATGGGGTAAGGTTTTGTTTTTGGCTTCATTAAATGTTGAAAAGTGCATACTGATACTTTTTTAAGCTTACCTTAAAGTTCTACTTCCATATTTAGGTCTGGCTTTGATCTACTTTGTAAGTTCTACAGATTAAAGATTTATTCTTCATTTATTAAAAAAAGGGAAAGGTTCAGCTGCATCAATTATTGTTATTATTCTTTTCTTAACTTAACTAGTTTTCTTTTTACATTTATCAATTTAGTTCAGGAATTTAAATTTAAAAAAAATAAATTTTCCTTTTACAAGTGATCAAGCTGTCCTGCTGAACGTGTCCTTTTTTAATATAAAATGATTCATTAAGGTTTGTGTTGTTGAAAGTCTTTTCATGGTCCAAAATCTCAGGTAAAGAAATTTCAGAAAACTGTTAGAAACTTAACTCAAATTACTTGAGTAGTTTCTCTGCTGAACGTGCCCATTTTTATAATAGGGGAAATTTCTTTAGTAGAATTAAAGGGCATTTCTTGCAGGGATGCAAACCGGAACCGAACCGAACCGCTTATTCCAGCTGATGAACCGAACCGCAAACCGAACCCGCTTCCTTTTAGAAATGCTGAACCGAACCGAAAACCACAGTAGAAAAACGGTTTGGTTCGGTTCGGTTCAGTTATCCGACGATTTTAGGACGTGAATCGCTTTCATCTAGCCAATGATACTTATTAATTTGGGAATTTTTATCGTTTCCCTAAGATAATTTTTATACGATATTACCGTCGATCATCTACAAAGGAGATCACTGAAAGGCCGAATTGATTTGGAAGATCGTTTTAAGGGGGTCTTCTCATTTAAAACCCGTTTTTTGACCCTTTTTTTTAAAAAAATTCTTATTTGAAAACGCAAAGAATAATTGAAAACTTTTTTATTTATTGTATTACAAAAGGTTAACAATTTTCGATACGAGGGCTGTTCAAAAGAAATGAGACTTCAAAGTTGGTGGTGAAAAAAAAGTTTCACGGCGGCCACGATTCTTCACTGAAAAAAACGGGTTTATATTTGTTTGATGTAATTCTGGCTCGAACCTCAAACTTAATTTTGTGATTTTTTTGAATGGCGGCCATTCAAAAAAATTTTTCCGAAAATATGCTCGAGGTTCTACCAGAGAATGGTGACAATTCTGCGTCGATTCCACTTTGTTTCATGAAAATCGGTTCAGTTGAACTGGAATATCATGGCCGCCAGTTCGAAAAACGTGGTTTCGAGATAAACGCGTTTTATTTTTGAATTGTTTTGGGGTTAATTGGGTCACTAAAATTGGGACTATACTCTCTAAACTAATTCGAGTCTTCGACAATCCTTTTGGGGGGATATTTTTGAATATCCAAGTATAAATCGAAAAAAAGTTGCTCAATGAGAAGACCCTTAAAAGTTGGTGGACAATATTTTAAATTTTCTGTAGTTATTCTTAACCATAATTCAATCTAAGCCATGGGAGTTTTTTCTCATAAAATACGATAAATAAGGTCTTGGAATTCAATTTCCAAAGTTTGCGAAAAGTCACATTACGGCAGAAATCATAATATTCCATAATGTGCCCTTAAGAACCACCGAAACCGCGGTTCAGTTAGCTCCAAAAACCATGTAATGAACCGAACCGGCGGTTCAGAAACAGTGAGCGTCACTGAACCAAACCAGTACTCATTTTCGGGTTGGTTACAACAAATTACAGAACATTTTAGACAATTTCTATAATTCCTTGAGTTACTTAAAAGTGATCAAGCAGTCCTGCTGAAGGTGGCCCTTATCTTACTATGAAATGTTTTAATAAGAATTTAAAGTCTTTTCATGGTCCTAAATCTCAAGTAGAGAAATATCAGGAAACTGTTAGAAACTTAATTCAAATCCGTTGAGCAGTTGCTCTGCTGAACGTGTCCATTTTTTAAATAAATAAATTTCTTTAGCAGAATTAAAAGGCATTTCGTGGTCCCCACTTTAAAACAATAGAAAATTGTTAGCAATTTTTTTATAATTCCTTGAGTTACCTACAGTGATCAAGCATCCCTGCTGAACGTGACTCTTATTTCACAATGAAATTTTTTAAATAAGAGTTGATAGTCTTTTCTTGGTCCAAAATTTCGAGCGAGATATTACACAAAACTGTTTGAAATTAAACTAAAATTCCTTGAGCAGTGGCTGTGCTGAACGTGACCATTTTTTTTAATACATGAACTTCTTTAGCAGATCTAAAAAGCATCTCATGTGGCCAGCTTTTAAGACAAAGAATTACAAGAAATTGATACACATTTACTTCAAGTTCCTTGAGTAGCTTAAAAGTGATCAATAAACTTAGCTGAACGTGGCCATTATTTCGCTTGCAAGGTTTTTAAAACGATTTAAAGGTGTCTTTTGCAGGTACAGAAAAGACAAGAAAGTGTCAAAAACTTACCTCAAACTTCATGCAGTTTGCTTTGCTGAACGTGACCATTATCTTAATTTTAAAAGTTTCCATAAAAATTTAAGAAATTCGACCCTCTAACTTAGTTTCAAGTCAACTAAAAAGCAATAATTAATCCCAGTTCAACTTGATTGTCCCTACGCCTTGAGCCTGAGCCTTAAATGTCATTAAATGTAATCGCCAACAAAGTCCAAATCATTTCCTAATTGCATATTTAATGCAACTATGCTAATCCTTAACCCCTGGACATGTCACATCCTCACATCGATTAGTCGGTTCAATTCTAATGAAATCAATAAAACAACTGGGGTGGCATTTGTCTGTGTGTGTGTGAGTGCTGGCTGCATTTCATTAACATGTTTAACACGCACAATAGCTGGATGCTCTGGGACTGTCTCTGAAGTTTGACACGCGTAATCAACACCTTGGCTGTCTGAAATTACCCCCAAAAAAAAAAAAAATAACAACAACCACCAAAATCCTTAATCTGTTTAGCATCCTTGTCGCTTCTTGTTCGCGGCTAAGCACTAACTTTGATGTTAAGTTATTGTCCTCTCTCATTTTATGCATAAGTAGCCGCGGGACCCACGAAAAGTTCATTTTTATTTGCCTTGTCTTGGATATTAATATAGCCGAACAGCGGCGGTGGTTAAACTATGCCTAAGAGAACATAAGGCGAAGATACTATGTAATAAGTGAGGTAAATTTTGGGCAAAAGTTTCTAAGGTACAGTTGTTTCATTGTCACGGTCGCCAACTTTCAAAAACATTCGATTTAAATGTATAAGTAATAGTAGTGAGGGCTTTTATTTCGCGACCTGCGGAAGGTAGTGTTCTATATCATTTAGATATAAGGAGAAAAGGACTGGACTTAAGAGGCATCCTTGCTTGTCTCCAGACTCTGTGGGAAACCACCTCGATAAGGAGTCCCCGTCCCATACTGCAGCTTTGTTTGCAAAGTACATTAGATGCCTAGTCTTCTGTCTATAGAGTCGAAAGCAGCACTAAAATCGACGAAAAAAGTATGCTGTTTTTTTCCCTTTTATGTGGAAAATTTGGTTGTTTGTGGGGAAGTTTCTAATCTCTAGTCTAGTCTCTAGAATTCTTTAGGCTTGCCTCAAAAATATATGAGATAAAAAAAAATGTTGTCACGGTCGCCAAATTTCAATTAAAGTTGAATTTAACAGACCTTTAATATCTTGACATAAATCCTGTTCCATCCCATGGTAAGACTCTCCCTTTTTGTTATGTTTTTGTTTTTTTTTTTTTGTACCTTGACTTTTGTCCAACAGCTGCTTGTCTATGCCTAACAGCAGGCGTTATTCAGGCGCTCAAAAGCAGGCCCAAAGCCACCAAAGCTGTTGTTGTTATTGTTGTTAAGATGAAGCGGATGCTGATGCTAATGTCATTCCCGTCGACGTTTTGCCTTGAAAACTTTGTACTAAATGACCTGAACAACTTTTGAGCAGCTGTCTGCCAACCGCCAGCCGCCAGCCACGTTGCAACTTTGAAGTTTATAGAGTAAAGATAAAACTTAAAGTAAATGCGCGTCTCTCTCTCTCTCTCTGTCTCTCAGTTATGCAGATTTCACTTTAATTTTTGAAATCGGTTCAAACTTCCAATTAGAAACACACAATTCTTGGGTTACACTTATATCTAGATGTTAGATATTTGCAAGCTGCTTTCCTTTCCCCCCCCTTTTTTTTTTCTTCTTGCTGCAAATTGTTGCTGATGATGATGACGATGATGATGGGGATGGGGCTGGACCTGTGGACCGTGCCTAGACTGCATACGATGTCGTTTCCAACGCCAACAACACCAAACGACAACGGCGTTGACTCCGATGATGACAATGTCGTTGATGTGAAATAAAGATAACGACAACGTTGACAATGACTATGACAACAACCCAACGACACTTTAACAGCTCTTGCAGGTGACTCGCACACACACACAAACATACGCATGAGTAGGGGTACAGTCTCGTCTTTAGAGCAAGGGTATATTAGTTTTGAAAAACACAAGTAGGAGGTATTGAGTTACTTGTGAAGAAACTCTTAAGAGATCAATTTTATTTTGAAAATATCAAAATTGCTCAGCAGTCACGGTCGCCACATTTAAAAAAGTGTTAATATGTACTGAAAACGGAGTTGTACCGACTTAAAGCCTCTAGATTTTCTAATAAGGGACTTTTTATACAAGAATAAGCCACTTTAGGCTTATGACAATGATTGTTGTCACGGTCGCCAACTCTCTAAGAATAATGAATATGACGGAAATAGTGATTTCCCGATCGAATGTCTCTAGAATTCGTTAGACTTTCGTGAAATATAGTTGAAAAATTCCAAATTGCTGTGAAATGGAAACATAGCTGTACCGACGATTGTTGCTCGGGCGCCAACTGTCCAAAAAAAAAAAAGTGAATATGAACGGAAATAGTGATTTCCTGATCTAATGTCTGTTGCATGTCACTTGGCGTGTAGCCATCTTCTTCTATATCTTCTATACTGCAGTATCCGGCTCGAAGGACCATTGTTAAACTAAGGCTTTTTCTACCAATTCTGTCAATGCAAGTTCGATTTTACTTGGGAAGTAAGTTTATAACAATGTAAAGTAATTTATGTCAAGAATCCGACTCGAAGGACCACAGAAAACGTAGGTGTGCTCTAACAACTCTAGCGGTGCCTGTAGTATTTCATTTGAAAGCAAATTCTAAGAGGTATTAACCCAATCGACACACTTTTTCACTCTCCACGCACACACACACACACCTTTCTCAATATGTATATCCATCCACATAGTTATATATAAAGCTGCAACAGAAGCTCTCGACAAAATTCAAGCACTCTGCACTAGACCTTGTTTTCATTTTTTTTCCTTTCTGTCGAGTGCTTGCTGCGTGCGTGTGTGTGTGTGTGTGTGCATCGTCTTCTGTTTTTAGTTGCCTGCTTTTATTAGTCGTTCTTGTAATCGCTACCGCACCCACAATATGGCCTCCTTCCCATCCTGGATGTGCTGACTGTTATTGCTTAACTGGTGTTGATAATAACGATGATCATAGCCCAGGACCAAAGAGGAGAACGCAGCCAGCAAGTCAGCCGGCCATAATTTTGCCATTTCTCGGCCCCTACCTCTGTGTTTTGCATGGGAATTTTGTTGTTGGGGTTTCCGTTTTCGTTTTTTTTTTTTTTTTTTTTGTTGTTGTTCGGTATGTGTGAGCTTTATTGAAAAGGAGGCTGGTTTTCGGCTGGGTGGTGGCTGGGTTGTTGTTTTTATGCCTTTTACCAAGCTCGTTAGACACCCGCCTTCCTTCCTTCCTCGCCCCCCCCCCATGCAAATTAAGTTAGTTTTTGGTGCAAGGCATAATAAAAACAAAAAGCTCATGATTGCTCTACGAGAAATGTGCACTGTTCGACGATGCAAGACAACAAAGAACCTGTAGATATCGGCTTTTAAAAGCACATTAAAAGAAAATTGCATACTTTTGGGCGCACCAGGCACAAAATTGAACACAAATATGAAGGAGTTGTGTGTTTGGGGAAAGTTCGGAATTTGTTTCATCTCGTGGGTTAACTGGAAAGTTGAGGCGAATTCAAAGAATACAATTGAAATCTTCAATAAGTTTGAAAGAGGTCTGTTAGGTCAATAACAGTCCACATCAATTAAAGATGCTTTATCCGGCTCGAAGGACCACCGTGTAAATATAAGGAAGGGGCAGATTTGCCACCTTAAAATGGGGTAAAAGAGAGTTAATAGGTTGATAAGAGTCTACATTGACTGAGGCTTACATTTATAGGATGCTTCCCTTATCCGGCTCGAAGGACCAAAATGTAAATATAGATAGGGTAAGATTTTGATTGAAAAAGTGGGGTAGGGAGGAGTTACTGAATAGCTAAGTGCGAATTCTTCCCTTATTCGGCTTGAAGAACCACCTAGTAAATAAAGGGGATGGGTGGATTTAACACATTAGAATGGGATAGGAAGAAGGCTAATAGGTTGATAAGAGTCTACATCGACTGAAGCTTACAGTTCTTAGATTCTTTAGAAATACGTGATATCTTTCCTTGAGTAAATACATCGACTGAAGCTTACAGTTCTTAAATTCTTTAGACCAATATGTAAATATAGATAGGGGTAGATTTTCATTAAAAAAGTGTGTGGTAGGTAGAACTTGCTGAATGGTGGGAAAAGGTTTAAAGTCCACATTAATTGCAGATTGCGAATTCTTCCGTTATCCGGCTCGAAGGACCACCACTTACTAAGAGAAGGAGCGGACTTAACACATTAAAATGGGTTAGAAAGAAAGCTAATAGGTTTATAAGATTCCAAATTGACTGAAGCTTACAATTCTTAGTTAATTTCCTTATCCGGCTCGAAGTACCAACATTCGACTGGGATCTCAAGGCCGTGTAGAGTAACGCTCGGAGCACGTCTTGACATCTTCGTCCACCAGACTATCTACGCCAAAAGGTCACTTATGATTCGAGATAGAAGGTGTAAGTTGTCGCGGAAAACACCCCGAGACGACAACCACCACCAGCTGTATTCCCAACCAGAGTAGGAATAGTCCACTCCAGGTCTGCAGAGACGCTTGGAAGGGACTAAGAATGACTGGTTCGACCCCTTTAGGTGACTGTCCACTACCCACAAGCTTGCCAATTGCCTTAGCAACACCACCAGGGCATACGGCCGAATCACCAAAGGGGCGTAAAAATAGTGAAAACCCCGAGACGACGACCACTATCAGCTCTACTTCCAGCCAGAGTCCGCAGAGACGCTCGGAACGAACTTTGAATGACTGGTCCGACCTCTTTGGGTGACTGTCCGCTACCCAGAAATCTACCTATTGACTTAGCCACACCCCCGGGCATACGACCAAATCACCAAATGGCGGACAAACAGAAACGATAGGTTGCCGCGGAAACCCCAAGACGACAACCAATATCATTTCTATTCTCGGCCGAAGTTGGACTAGTCGATCCCAGATCCGCAGAGACGCTCGGAATGGATTTGGTATGAGTAGCCCGACCCACTTGAGTGACTGGCTATCACCCGTGAGCTCGAAAAGAGGTGAAGATTTCAAGTAACTATTTACACTTTAGAACATTTCATTGATTAAATAAAGTTTTTAGAAGGTACCTAACCTTAACTCCTACCCTGACCGCATCGGTACGTTCCTATTTCTAGATTCCCCAACAAGTTATACTCGCTTACCCTGCAAGTCCGTACTTCTGGGTTTTCTTTCACTTGTTACACAACCGTTTTCTTTTCAAGCCAAGCCGGAACTACCCCTTCGATTCTAAAACTGCTCTTCCTGTCCCGTTCTCACGCTTTTGACTCAGTGTTTTGGCGTGTGCTGGCGCTGCTGCACTTGCCGGCCTGTAGGTGTGGACGGGGGAAGAGGGGATCTCAGCGCTTCGACCAGTTCCGTGAAGTAGTTCATCCAAAATCACAATTTTTCAAAAGTTGGCGACCGTGACACTATTAAGCATTGGTATTTGGGGCTGCTTTCTGATCGGAATTAAATTTGTTTGATAAAAAATAACCTTTTTAAAAGAATTATCAAGGCTTAGCTTAGTCCTAATCGACATTTTTCGAAAGTTGGCGACCGTGAAGCTAGCAACCAGTTGTACTTGGAGCTGGTTTTTGATAGGTATTAAGTTTTTCCTGGTTAAAACTAGCTTTTTTGAAAGAAATATGAGAATTTGACGTCAGTTCCATGAAGTAGTTCAATTAAAATCAGAATTTTTCAAAAGATGGCGACCGTGACGCTATTAACGAATTGTAGTTCGAGCTGGTTTCTACAAGGAATTGCAATTTTAGTCAAAATCAATATTTTTCACAAGTTGGCGACCGTGACACTATTAACCATTGGTATTTGGGGCTGCTTTCTGATCGGAATTAAATTTGTTTGATAAAAAATAACCTTTTTAAAAGAATTATCAAGGCTTCAAGTTGTCCTAATCGACATTTTTCGAAAGTTGGCGACCGTGATTGTATCAACCAATTGTACTTGAAGCTGGTTTTTGATAGGTATTAAGTTTTTTCTGGTTAAAAATAGCTCTTTTTAAAGAAATATGAGAATTTGACGTCAGTTCCATGAAGTAGTTCAATCAAAATCAGAATTTTTCAAAAGATGGCGACCGTGACGCTATTAACCAATTGTAGTTCGAGCTGGTTTCTACAAAGAATTGCAATTTTAGTCAAAATCAATATTTTTCACAAGTTGGCGACCGTGACAATATAACTGAAAAAATTTGACAAAATACGTGATATCTTTCCTTGAGTAAATATTCCAACTAAGCCGCTTAGTTTGTAAGACTTTTGGCTAGGCCCCACTCTACCAGCTCACACACACAATATTTTCTTCTTTTCTGTTTTTTGAGTGTGTGTGTGTGTGTGTGTTCTGACAATTTCTAATCGTTGAGATTACATGTGTTTCTGCCTTTTTAAATGCAAATTGAACTTGTTAGCACAGAGAGAGAGAGAGAGAGAGAGGACAGGAGAGACAAAGCAAGAGCTCAGCACAGAGGCCAAACCACTTAAACTGTGGCCCATTAAAGCAGTAAAATTTAAGGCAGGAGGGGAAAAAAACGTACTGCCAAATGGGTTTGGGCCATAAAAAAAGCTACTGGCCAGGCACTCGCGACAAGGCCAAAGGGAAATGCATCAAATGATGTGTGTGTGTGAGTGTAGGGGTGCGTGGGAGTGTGTATGCCTGCTTTATGGCCTTGTTTTGTCAGTTATTTTGGGCCATCTTTTGCCTACTTTTGCTTGCCTCGCTTGGCAGTGTTAATTGCTGCTGACATTTCTGCTCGGGGTTCAAGGAAGCTGACAAAAACGCACACATCTAGAGTTGTCAGGTGGAAATTTGCAAAAAAAAAACTAAAAAGAAACAATTTTTTTTTTGTAAAACCCTTAAAAGTAGGCCGCACTTTTTGCAACCTTTATAGAAAATTTGATTTTCAAATTTTTGAAAAAACCTGACAACACTGTTTTTTGTATGCTGTTTTGGCCTTGGCTACAAGTGCCGGCTCAGTTCGTCCAGCTGTTTGTCTAACAATTGAAATGTCATGCAATAAATCTACCTCACGCACACACACACACACTCATAGAGAAGAAGGGTAAAAGGGTAGGGGGGGGGGGGGGGGGGGGGGGGGTGTAAGAGGGCAGCTTTTCAACAACTTTTCACATTTCCACATTTTTGCCTGAACTTTTTGACGATGTCAGATAGTTTTGTGCCCCCTCGCACTGTTCTCTCTCTGTGTGTGTGTGTGTGTGTGGGCCTGAAAAGTGCGTCAGCAGCATTCATTATTATTTTGTTCACTTTTTTTCTGTTTCTGTTTCTGTTTTGTTGTTGCAACTGCAACAGTCCAAAAGTTTGACTTTAGGGCGTAATTTCATTGCGAAATATTTGCTCAAAACACACACACACACACAGACACTCAAATGAATGCAGAAATGTTTAATAAATATACATGAAAAGTTTTTTTCGTTTTTTGTTTCATAATTTTATTGCCATTTTTTTTTATGTGCCCTTAAAAACTATGCATTATTTGTTCCTCTCGCGCTTTTCGCTGCCCACTTTTAAGAAATTTATTTCACTTGCATAACTGGCGCAGTTTTTTTTGGTGTTGCATACTTTTAAGAGCAAGTTTTTTATGTTCCAAAAATTGCATGTCATTTCACTACCTGAAAGACATTTTATATCATGTTAAAAGCCACGTTCAGCGGAGCTGCTTGAAGCTGTTTTTTTTAGCTACTCAAGCAGCTTAAGGTAAACTTTTAACAATTAAGCTGTATTTGCTTTGCCTTAAAGCTGAATCCTTAAAGAGCCAAAACATTTCTTCTAGAAACATTACTTTTCGAAATAATGGCCACGTTCAGCAGAGCAGATTGAGACTCAGATAACAGAGGGAATAGGGGCGAATTGTAAACAATTTCCAGTCATGCCAGTGCTGGAAAGTTGTGAGTATGAAAAGAGCTTCAATTCTTATTAAAGTTAATCATAGGAAAACATGTTTCCTCTAATTTCACTGCTTAAAAATTGGAACAGGTAAAGCCCTTTAGTTCTTCTAACGACATTTCTTTTCAAAATACTGGCTACGTTCAGCAAATCATCTTATCTTATTTTAGCTAAACAAGAAATTGTAGGTTAACTGGTTTCTGTAATTTCACTACTTAAAATATGGAAAACCTTTACCAGACATTTCTATTCTAAACTTTGTAAGTGTTCCACTGAATTCAGCAGATCTTTTACAACTTCCCAATAAGAGATAAAAGTCCATTCGGCAGACCATCTATAGGTAAAGACATTTGTTTTCTAAGTTATGGCCACGTTCAGCAGATCATCTTATCCCTTCATAGCTAATCAAGAAATTGTAGCTAAACCTTAGATTTCATTGCTTAAAAGATTGGAACAGGTAAGGCCGTTCAATTTTTTTGGAGACATTTCTTTTCTAAATAATGGCCACGTTCAGCAGAGCTAGTTGATCACTTTTAAAATAATTTGAAGCGCAATTGTAGTAAGTGATTAAACAGTTCCTTAGATTCGTCAGCTTAATATATTGATGCTATAAAAACTTGAGGATAAATAAAAAAAATATAACAATGACTACGTTCAGCTGAGCTTAAAGCATTTTTAGCTAATCAAGAAATACGAGTATAGCGAGAATAATAATGGACTGAACCAATCCGACATTGTAGAACCATCCCTCACTGCGTGCACTATTGCCTGCAGACAGAACCAACCCGCAAAATTTTGGTGGATAGGCCTAAGTTGACAATTGACTCGGCTTATCTATAAGAAAACCAAAATATAAACTAGATAATCAAAATGAAACAGAAGAGTTGGCGGCACAAGCGTAAATAATTCTATTGTACTGCCTTAAGTCTAAGATTACTATCATTTTTTCCTTTCTAGAAAGTATACAAAGAAGCAACCAAGCCTCCGGAACAGAGTTTGTAATCACAAAAAAGAAAAATGCTGGGACGCACACAGAAGCTGCTTTTGGGCATTGCAATATTAATTTATTTGGTCTGGGTCTCATCCAGTGAACTAACCAAGTTTCTGTACAATGAGCCCAACTTTAGTAAACCCTTCTTTGCACTTCCTTCAAGACATCGATGTTTAGCATTTAGCTTATCATTGTCGTTTTTCAGCCCTGGAAAGAATCCTGTGAAGACAAATTGGCAGCTATGCGATGTTGAAATAATGTGCCGACTACTATACCAGTCAGGCTGCTTGGGTCAACTATGTGCCCAACCGTTCGGCGGCTCATCATCGTCAAACGTTAGCATTGGCGGATCTATAAAAAACGGATGCTTTCTTTATCGGGCATTGTGAGCGATGATTCCAGTTCGCATAAGTGCGAGAAATGTCCGCCCGCTACCGCCGAATGCTGCGCGCCTCCAGCCTAGGCAGCCAGTTTGCGTACTCACGACAGAAAACGCATCACAAGACGGCCAAAACAGCTTTACTTTTCCTTTGCGATGGTTTTCGAGCCAACTATTTTTATCAGTTGGCTCTGGAATTGGATAGGGCCACATGATAAAAGCCTATTCCTCCTCGACGTTCTTTATCGTCTTCCGCCACTAATTCCCCATGGGGGATAAGCTCACAATTACCAAGTTAATAGCGGTGGCCTTAGTTTGCTGGAGTGGTGACCATTACTATGAATGATCTCTTGATAATAAAATGAGCACAGGAGTGTTTTTGGATCTATCTACCGCCTTCTTTTTTGCTTCCTCTAATTTTTGGACGTTAAGTGGATAAGAAGAAAGTTTTTTACAAATTTGATTAATGATTTCTTGAAAACTTGACGTGCTAGAGATTTTTTGAAAATTTGACTTGTGTTCAGCTTGAAAACCTCCGTCGAGCGTAGCCAATTTCATTCTCCGGCCCGCATGTGCCCAATATTTGTTGAACTGTGTTATTGAACATAGCATCCAAGATCATCTTAGGTCCCCGATCTGTATGTTTCCCTGATTGGCATCTCTAACATCATGTTTCTGACACTCTTGTTACTAGGTGTGCATATTACTTGGAATGATGTCGCCCCCTGTGCTTGGCTTACGTATTGAGCAGTGTTTGGAGGAGGAGATCTCTAGACGGGCATTGTAACGTCTTTGATTTCAAATTTAAAAGTAGATGGCGCCCTTTGATGTAAGTATGAAGCGAGCTTTTTGAGAATTAAATGTCACAAGGTATTCACAGTATCAGACACAGTATCAGTCTGGTGAACTCAGTGCAGTTGGTTCATTGAATAAGAAGGGAAATTTCATTTGAATATCATCTTTTTGGAACAAACAAGAATGAAAAATGTATATCATATTTCGAAACAGAGAAAGTAATTTATTTTTTTTAGAGAAATATGAAGATTTCAAGTCATTCTGTAAAAAAAATTCATTCAAAATCAATATATTTCAAAAGTTGGCGACCGTGACAAGCAACAAATTGTAGTTCGAGCTTGTTTCTGATAGCAATTAAATTTTGTTATTCAAAGAAATCTAAAGATTTTAAGTCGTTCCGTCAAGAAGTTCAATCAAAATCACCATTTTTCGAAAGTTGGCGACCGTGACAGTATAAGCCAATTAAAGCTAGAGTTGTTTTCTTCTTGTTTGTTATTTTATACCGCAAAATACCGCAGTGTGCAAGCAAACACCTACTACAGGTACAGGAAAGTAACCAAGGACCAATGATGAAAACGTCCCAGAAAGTTTCTGAAGAAACACAATAATGAAAACCCCATTTGCAAAATAAATATACCAAAAAAATTGAAATAAATAAAAACTACCACTGAACTAAGTAAACATTTTTGGCTAATTGCAGCGACTTGCCTTTCAATCTTAGGTTTTGGGCGTCTGCTGCTTAGAATATACGTTTCAATTGTCATTGCCAGCACGTACTCAGCTAACAGTTAACTCCGAGACAGCCAGACTCCGAGACTTCGCTACTCCCTCTCTCTCTCTCTCTCAGAGGTGCAGAAGGGAGTTTGCTATTTATACGCCAAAATGTCAACTGATAACGAACTTTCAGCTGTGGCTAAGAAAACAATCAGACAATTGCCACAGGACTTTGTACACTTTGTGACTGCAGGCTAACAGGACTCACGCACACACACACACACACACAAAGAGTAGTAAAAGAGCTGAGACAATGCTGTTCATTTGTATTTGGCAAAAAACCAAAAAAAAAAAAGAGCAAAAAACGAAAAAAATTAAGAGAAGGAAACTTTTTGCGCAGCATTTTAATTGCACGCAAAAACTTTTAACTAACTAACAAGCCGAAAACTAGGCAACACCTCAGTGCACACACACACACACACACACAGAACTACGAGAAAGAGAGAATCTAATTTTACTTGTTAACAATATACTAAAAGATAAAGCTAAAGTGAGTAACTTTTACACATAACCGCGGTTGGTCTCAAATTTGCCTTAAGAAATTTTCTGCACCAAATTGAGTCGCGAAAAGTTTTTTCCGCCAACTGTTTGACCATTAAAAGCAAAAGCTAAATGGTTCCACTAGAGAGAGAATAGCTCACCTGCCCCACATGGCCAACAGCAACAACAGCAGCAGCGGCAGCAGCTGGTTTAACTGTGCAATTATTTATTTTAAATAGTTTTAGTTGTAGAAGAGAAACTCAGTCAAGTGTTTAAACAGGCAGCTGCTAGCAAGTTACAGAGAGAGACTTGCATTTTAATGGTTTTATTTATAATTTCAAGTTTAAATTCAAATTCAAATTCAAATTTTACAGTTAATCGATAGTTGAAGTCACAGAGTCACGACTTATCGATATCGATAGCTATCGATGTCGATTGCAGCTATCTCAGCTGTAGTTACTCCGACGCGCCGCTATGCTTATAACCGGGAAAGTGAATAATTAATCAGTTTTTCTTTAAATTTTCCTATTGTGAGTGTTTTTCCAATTATTTTCTTTGTGTTAACAGCCCAGCAATGTCATCTTTAACGATCTTTCAAGTGTGGACACAGGTAAAACTGACTGACAACTTTTTCTGGCCAACTCTAAGCAATTGTTGTTGTTTTCTTTCACAGGTAAATGTTAATATGTATATGTATGGGCAAATGGCATAGCTCCTTGTTAGCTGCTGGTTCTCCTGGTGTTTAGATTGAGTTTTGCTAGGCCATGACATATGACCCTGGTTGGCGTTGATTTGGTTGGCAGTGAGAGAAGCACTGGGACGAAACACATCCCCGTTGATTGAACGGCTGAACTTGCCCAGAGAGTACATAAGAGATGATACATAATATGTATGTATGTGTAATATGTAACCATTCAACAGTGATCCTCTGGAAGGCAGCAATTCGAACCTGTCCTTTCCTCTCCTGTTCTGTCTTGCCATTTGAAGTTACATATTTCAGAGCTGGCCAGAGCTAGAGGTTGGCAGCGTATGGCACGAGTACTCCTTATACTTGCAGGCAGAGGGCGTGGCCCTCTAACCCCCACGCAATTTCAAAATAAACCAGGGATCCAAACGATGGGAAACAAGAATTGGTTTGGTTCAGTGTCTCCCGCAGTTATTGAATCGCAGCTGCGGTTTACTACACGTTTTTTGAAGTCCACTGTGCCGCGGTTCGCAGAAAATTTTGATCTTCCCTTAAATCCTCCCTCTTTTTCCGAACTTTCAAAGTTACGACAGTCCGGAAAATGCCAAAATCGTCACTTAAGTTCTTGGAGTGTCCGAAACGGTGTCAAATCTAAACCCTTAAAGCTCGTCCTAAAGTAAACCTACCCGATTTTAACATGAATCTGAGAGAAAAGTTATTTTTCGGACTTTAGTTCAGGCAAATTCTAAAAAAAATAACAAAAACTCATTTCTGTTCTAGGATTGACCTTAATTCCTTCTAACCTCAACCCTGTACGTTCCGCATTTTGCTCAAATCTGTACAGAAAGTTATTATTTTCGAACTTTCGAAGGTAAAGCTGTACGAAAAATTTGACAAAACCGCATTTCTGTTCAAGTATCGTCCTTAATTTCTCCGCGCCTCAAGCCTTAATACCCTGCTTGAGTATTAAGCCCCGTTGTACCCTTAAATCTGCGCGGAAAGTTATTTTTTCCAAATTTTTGAAAGTAAGGCCATCCGAAAACGTTTCAAAAACTCATTTTTGTTCTTGAATCGTCCTTAATTCCGCCGAATCTTAACCCTTGAAGCCTCTATTTAAAGATAGCGTTAGGAATTTTGCTAAAATCTGCTGTGAAACTTATTTTTTTTCCGACTTTTAAAGGTAAGGCAGTCCTAAAGCTTGTCAAAATCGCGATTCTGCGATTTATGTAGTTAGCATGTAAGATCTTATGATGACATTATATTACTTTACGTCAATAAGTAATCAAACAAAACAAATTGCTGTCTAGCGACAATATTGTTTCTACCGGAAACAATTCTGCCGGCTGATCTTCCGTTGGCAACAATTTATTGTGCGGCGAATGACTGTTGACTGTGACTCGCTCTCCAATTCCCATAAGAGCAAAATTGCTGCTAGAAATCGTCTTGTAATCGTCGGAAGTTCGAAAAACCATAGATCCAGCTGGCCTAAGCTATTTGAAGTAACATTTAGTTGAGTTTGAACCAGGGCTGAAAGCCGCCTTTAAACCTAAACGGTTCGAACCCAGAAGCGAATCTGTTTTTAAAAATAAAAGCTGAACCTGGACCTGTTCCGAACCTAAAATTTCGGTTCGGATTAACAAACATTGTAGGTATGAAAAAACTTCTTCCGTTATCGGCGACTGACACTTAAAGTCGGCAGGAAAGTGCAATAAAACATCTAGAAAAATAGGGGAAAGTTAACTTCGGCTCGGCCGAAGTTTTGTATACCCTTGCAGCTTCCATTGAAAACAAAAAAGTTTTTCTAACTAAGACTACTTTTTGGACCTTACTTTTCTATGGGATCTATACTATATAGATGTCTGATTTCGACCAAACTTGGTGAAATCATGGAAAAGCATAATACACTGTTAATTACGAAATTTGGAGGCGATCCCATTTATAACAAAAAAGTTTTTCTCACTAGAACTTCTTTTTCGACAGATCATTTATACTGCAGCTATATGCTATAGTCATCCGATCTTGATAAAACTTTGTAGAAATGTGTTAAAGTATATAAAATAAGAATATGCCAATAAAAAGGACGTTTTCATTAAAAACAGAAAAGTTTTAGTCACTCGAACTTGTTTTTCGACCGATCGTTCCTATGGGAGCTATATGCTATAGTCATCCGATTTCGACCAAACTTTGTAGAATTGTGTAAAAGTATATAAAATAAGTGTATGCCAATGATAAAGACGTTTTCATTAAAAACAAAAAAGTTTTTCTCTCAAGAACTAGTTTTTCGACCGATCGTTCCTATGGGAGCTATAAGCTATAGTCATCCGATTTCGACCAAACTTAGTGAAATCATGGGAAAAGATAGTAAATTAATATATACGTACTTTGGAGGCGTTTCCATTAAAAACAAAGAAGTTTTTCTCACTAAAACTAGTTTTTCAACCGATCGTTCCTATGGCAGCTATAGCTATGTCATCCGACCGGCCGGTCCGACAAATGTCAGCCTATTTGTACCACAAGACTTCGTGCAAAGTTTGGTGAGGATAGCTTTAAAACTGACGGAGGAGATAGCATAGAAACAACGGACGGACGGACAGACGGACAAGCTAAATCAACTCAGCTCGTCATGCTGATCAAGAATATTTATACTTTATGTGGTCGGAGATGCTTCCTTCTATGCGTTACAAACATCCGGACAATTTTATAATACCCTCTGCAAGGGTATAAAAACGTTCAGAATAACTTTTGCAATCGCCACCCATAATAGCCTCTGTTTTTAAAGAATTATTCACAAAACAAGAGCTTACCAAAAACTTTAGAACTCAGCAAGATGAGTAACGGCCATACAGGTGAATGACGAAGGGGAAATTTCAATGTGAACCTTCGATTTTACATTAGTGAGCTGTGCGTGTGCGAAGTCTGCCTTACAAACTTTGTACACAGACTATTTTTACAATATCTAAAGTGTGAAATATTATGATTTCTACAGTGAACAATTTTGAAATTGATATCCTATAGAATATCCGAATAGTCTATAATGATCTCACTTTTACTGCCTAAAGTTGGATTGAAGTGAAGAAGCACGACAGAATAATGAGAATATCGTGCCGTAAAGGAAATGGGCCGGGTGGCTCAGCGGCTAGTGTGCGCGACCGCTGTGCAAGAGGTCGTGGGTTCGATCCCGCCTCGGAACATCTAATGAAAAGTTTTTTCTTTGAATAAACTTTACACCCGGTCACGCCTCTCTGCTGTTGGCGCCAGCTTTGTAGTAATTAGCCATGAAAAGCTTCTCAAGCTGCCGTTCGGATTCGGCGTGAAACAGTAGGTCCCTTTCTTTTGTGCGAAAAATTAGAAGCGCACAAGCCAAGAGATTGAGAGAAGCTCGGCTTTGGCCCTTTGGGGCTGTGTCAACGTGACAAGCCTTGGGGCTGTGTCAACTAGACAAGCCATTTTACTTTTACTTACCAGAGGTACACAGAGTATATTAAGTATGTAACAGGCAATAGGAAGCATCACCGACCCTATAAAGTATATATATTCTTGATCAGCATCAACAGCCGAGTCGATATAGCCATATCGTCTGTCCGTCCGTCCGTATGAACAAGAGATGGTAAGCGATAGAGGTTTGACATGTATGGGACATATATGTATTTCGTATACTTGCAGGCAGATGAAGTTTATTTTCAAATTTTGCCACGCCCCCTCCCGCCCCCGCAAATTGGAAAAAACGGTATATCTCCCACAGTTTTATAGATAGAAGGTTCGTTTCTTTTGGACATATTTAGTAATCAGGATTATTTATCGATCCGCCAAAGGAATAGAAACGATCGGCTGAACGATTGTCGAGTTATAAGGAAAACAAACAATTATGTGCAGCACCGGTCGCAAAGATGATGGGCAGCACATCACAGGTAAAGAGTATACTATAGTCGGGCTTGACCGACTTTCTTTCCTGTTTTCTTAAAGCTTTTGATATTTATTCGCTAGTTTTAAGTAAGTTCATAATTTTTTCTAAATTAATTACTACACATCACCAAATCCGCTTGAAATCAAGTTTTTCGAAAGTTGGCGACCGTGACAAATGGCTAAGACTTGTACTAATCAGCCTTTAGAAAGAATTTTGGCGAAGTTATTTTACGAATTCGCTGTTTTAAGACGAAATCGACAATTTTCAAAAGTTGGCGACCGTGACATCAATCACAGGCTACCCTTAATAGGCAAAACTTTGCTCAAAACCATTGAAGTTGATTATTTTCCCATAGCATCTTCTTTAATTTCAATACAATTTGCCATAATGAATTGTGTTTTAGTTGAATCATAAATTTTCATTGTTATCCATTCCTACCAGGAAATCACATACACACACACACACACACAGAGCATACAAAAGGAGCCAAAGCGAAAAAAGTCACTGGCAAAACTAATTGCCTCAACGGCCGTAAACAAAAAAGAATAAATATTCGCTGCATACTTTGTGGCAGTTCTCTCTCTGTCGCTCTCTTAACAAAATAAGCTAAAGCTTCAGCTGAAGAGTTGTGAAGCGCATTAAATCATTTCCGCACTAAAGAGCAGCAGGCAAGCAAGGCAGCAGGCAGCTTCTTGTGGCAAGTTGCAGTTTACCACTATTTATGAGGCAGGAGAGCAAAAAAAAAAAAAAAAAATATGAAAAGTGTGTCTCCAGTATTTCTGCCAGGCAAAAGCATAAAAATGATTTGCCCGAAAAAAAAGCAAAAGTATATACAGGACACACACACACACACACACGCACATTAGCGCACTCATGTGTGTGCATATGTAACATATTCAGGCAATTACTGCCATTCAGCGCATTTCAATTCAACTTCAAAACTGTTTCTCCTAGCCCCTCCTCCGCCTCCAAGCCTGTCTCCGCCTGTTGTGGCAAAAGTAGAAAAAAGCTTTTAAACTTCACTCAAGATTTTTGCCATTCGCAAATTTTTTGACTGTTGCCGCTCACTTAGTTTTTGCCAAGGGACTATGGGAGCGATGGATGAAAGAAATAGAAAATTGTGATTTGCAAATGGCAAAAATTTTACAGCTATAGTTAGGCTTAAGGCCTCACGTTGGGCGCCATTTTCTAAAAATAGAGTCTTAAGAGTCCGAAAACTGCAAAGAGAGAATCTAGAACTTGTATGCTTAATTTAAGCAGAATATTTGCTCAAGCTAAGGCTGAAAAATTTGGCAATCAATGTGGAACAACTTTAGAACTCTGAAGCTTAGAATTAAGTGCTTAATCTTAGGCTAAGACATTTCTTCATACTTGATTCAATGAGCTTAATATACTAGGGCTTTTGTACCTTAAATGGCTATCCGCTCTCGCTTAACCACAAAAATAAAAATATCACATTCGCCTTAATAAATCTCTACACCTGTGAATAACATAAGCCCTCTCTTTCTTTCTACGCTCACGCTACACCACAATAATATAAAGAATCTCCGCACTGCTCTCTTCACTGGGTTTGTACATTTCTCCATACTTGAATCTTTCAGCCTGATATACTAGCGCTTTTAGGCCCCCCTAGAGGAGATTAAGAATATTACATACAAAGTTCTCCGCTCCGCTTAGCTGTTGGTGGGCGCGATCGCATAAGCCTTTTCTTTTTCTCTCTCTCGCATTAACTCTCTCCTCTCACGCTACACCACAACAATAAAAAATATACATACGTCGTTTGGGGCATTTTCCACTTTGAAAAGCACACTTAACGATATTATCTTCTATTTTAAGACCGAAAACAATTTTGCTTCATTTTTTTCTGTCTTTGAAGTGAGCTGTGTTAATGTTCAATAAAGGCAGCTAGAGTTATTCGATTGAATAGTAAATCTCTGTCCCCCTCTTTCTCTCTCTTAGCTCCCGCTACACCATAACAATAAAATCGAGCACCTACGCCGTTGTCCACTTTGAAAAGCAAACTTAACAATAAGACAAATTCTTTTTTTTTTAGAAACCAAAACTAATTTTGCTTTATTATTTCCTGTCTTTGAAGTGAGCTGTGCTTAGTGAAAATATGTGTTAAAATTCATCAAAGGCAGCTAGAGTTATTCGGTTGACTCTCTCTTTGCACTGACTCTCTTTGCTCGCGCTACACCACAACTATAAATTGAACACCTACGCCAAACGTGCTTTTTCCACTTTGAAAAGCAGACTTAACAGTATGGATGAGGTCTATCGCAAAAACAAATTCTTTGTTGTAGAAACGGAAACCAATTTTGCTTCATTTAGTTCTGTCTTTGATGTGTGCTGAGCTAAGTGAAAATATGTGTTGATGTATGTTTACGAGCTCTGAGATGCGACGCCATTTCCAGACCCTTAAACACAAGTAAATGTATTGACTTACTCAAAGGATGACTGTACTTAAAAAAAAATGTAAAGCTATTTTAACTACTTTTCCACTGTGCAACATCATTTTTTGGCGGAATGTATGATGCTGCTGTTTCTGTTGATGCCGCTGCTGCTGCTGCTGCCTGTGTCTTTATCTATGACTACCGCTTTATATTCTTCAGCATCTGCCGTTGCTTTTTCTTCCTCTTCATCAGCAGCTTCTTTACTTTGTTGTGTGTGTTCTGCTCTGCACTGCTCCGCTCTTCTCTGTACTGTATGATGTGTCGTTTTTATAAGTCTGTCAAATTGTGTAGTAGTTCAGATGGTTTATATGTACGTTTGGGAGGTACTGTACATATATTTCTGGCGAAAATTCATTTTGCAGTTGACATAACTTTGTCAGCCCCAATTTATCAACAACAATTAGTAGAGCAGAGCAAAGAGAGAGAGAGAGAGACACAGAGAAAGAGTGAGGAAGAGGGGAACGTTCACTTCACTTGACTTGACTGACATATGGGAGGAGCAGGTCGGTCGCTAGTGGGCGTGGCCAAGTATGTGACAAGTATTTTGCACAGAAAACTTTGTCTGCCAAACAAAACGGAGACTTCACTTGACTTTCTGGCCGAAAAGTTCACATATAGTACAACAAGAGGATGCCAGAGCAGCAAGTGCATCCTCTGCTGCTGCTGCTGCTGATGATGACGACGATGCGTAATATTATAATGTGCCTGCCAAGCTGGCTTATTAAACTTCAATTCCAGAGAGTTTCCACTTACCTGTACTCGTGCGATAGGAAGAAGGTGCCACGTATTAAACAGCCATTGGGATTTTTGCGTTTGCCATTGAAAATCTTTTGATAATGATCATAGTTATTCAAGTTGACGGCACCATCGAAGGTGAGCATTATAATTTGAGGAATCTGCAAGGGAGAGAAAAGCAAGAATTAGGAAAAACTTCAATTTAAAGCCCTCACGTGGGGCGCCATTTTTAATGAACTTGGTCTCTTCAGTCAAACTCTATACTTGGTCCTTCGAGCCGGATATACCAGAGCCTTTTATAGCTTTAACTAACAACTTTATTTGCCTAATTTCAAATCTCTGTAATTTGTTTGTAAAACACTCAAACCTATA
>JAEIFV010001231.1:0-74936 GCA_018904265.1 Lordiphosa collinella
CAGCTAATTTGAAAATGCCATGAACCTGGACAACGCGATGCAGCTGGATAATTTTTTTTTGTTAGTTCTGGTTGACGCAATATGTTGTGGTGAAGCTGAATTACATACGTCGTCAGTCCTGTCGGTGGCTAAAGCATTGCCGCTGACGATTTCTTTTTTATTACTCTTTCCCCGCCCCCTCTTCAAATAACATTTGAGTAAAGTGTTGAGAAGTGCGCGCATTCTATACAGTGTGGAGTAGTGCGCGCTGATTCTATCTCAGAACAAATCATGGTTGAGCGCGAAAGCAGAGGCAGGCAAATAATACATTTACATTTTTGCATTGGTGTGTGTGAGAGCAGCGCAAAAATTGATCTGAATTTCAGTAGCAACACTCGTCGCAGCGCAAGCCAACACGCAACGCCGACGCATTGAAAGCAGCGCTGCTTTGAGATTTTTCGTATGCACACGAGATAGCAATGTGCCTGCCCCTGCTCTAAAGCAGCGATGTTCCTCCATAGCCCCCAGGGGCCGAGCGCAATCGGCTATTTACACGCACACGAGACGAGCGCATGCCGATGTCGGGCATATGAGCGTAAGCAGAGCTCTCTTTGCCTTCATTCGCTGATCAAAGCTGGGCTGTGTCGCCTTAATATCGCACACCAATACACTCTCACTTTTTGGCCTCGCTCTTCTTGAACATCTCTGCTCTAAAGGCAGCTGGGTTAGAGTTGCTCTCACTATGGTTAGACACTTGTTGCTATGGAATCATGGAAAAGCATAACAAACTAACAAAAAAGTTTTTCTCACTAGAACTTCTTTTTGACAAATCATTCGTACTGCAGCTATATGCTATAGTCATCCGATTTTGACAAAACTTTGTAGAATTGTGTAAAAGTATATAAAAAGGTATATGCCAATGATAAGGACGTTTCCATTGAAAACAAAAAGTTTTTCTCACAAGAACTAGTTTTTCGACCGATCGTTCCTATGGCAGCTATATGCTATAGTCATACGATTTTGATAAAAACTTGTAGAATTATGTGAAAGCATACCAAATGAATAAATGTCTATTTGAAGGGCATTTCCATTGAAAACAAAAAAGTTTTTCCTACTAAAACTAGTTTTTCGACCGATCGTTCCTATGAGAGCTGTAAGATATAGTCATCCGATCCTGTCGGTTCCAACATATTAGTAGAGTGCAGTAAAAAGAAGACTCTGTGCAAAATTTCAGCTCGATAGCTTTAAAACTGAGAGACTAGTTTGCGTAGAAACAGACAGACAGACGGACAGGGCAAAATCAACTCAGCTCGTCGCCCTGATTAAGAATATATATATATGGGGTCGGAAATGAATTTTTCTATGCGTTGCAAACTTCTGGGCAAAATTATAATATCCTCTGCAAGGGTATAAAAACTTTTTATGATTTCAGTGTTCAGCGTTCCAAAATACTTAAGAATAAGTTGGTTTGGTGAATTGGAGGGAAACTTGTCATTTTTTGAGTGTACTTACATATCATTCCTAATACAATGAGCAGCGGTGACCACATGCCTGGCGGTGACCAAAGTGCCACCACACTTAAAAGGCGTAAGAGAGGCATCCTCATAGGCAATTAAGGCAATCCAGGGCCAGGCACCCTTACGGCTCACCTCACCACCGACAATCTTCTTGTAGGAGTTCAAAGTGTAACCACAACCTTCCTGCACGGTTACGAACCGACGTGGTATTTCCTCGGAATTAACTACAACCACGGGAGGTGGGGTTGTATCCGTCCGACCATCGGGGCAGCATACCTCAGAGCCAATGCCACCGCAGATTTTGTTGGAAGCCTGCAAAAACCGTGCAAATGTGGCATCCGATTGCTTAACACGCAGCTCATTTAGCAGGGGAGGGCAGTTTTTGATATCTTAAGAAAAAAATCCAGTTAATTTAAGCGTCAGAGAGTTGTTTTGGCAAATTACCTGTACAATAACCTGTCTTGGTATCGGGACCACGACAGGATTTTCCTCGGGGTTCCAACACCTGTGGGGCAGAGGTCACAGGCGGTGCTGGCGTTGTGGTGGTGGTAGTAAAAACTGGCTGCGGACTGGTAAAGAAAGGATTACGACCCGGTTGCTCTGGCGGTGGTCTTGGCCCCACAAATCCTGTTTGCTGCCCTGAGGGTAAGAAAGGATTCGGTGGTCGAGTTGTGACCGCATTATTAAGCGGCCTAGTGCAGCATACCT
Source organism: Lordiphosa collinella (assembly GCA_018904265.1). NCBI lineage: Eukaryota > Metazoa > Arthropoda > Insecta > Diptera > Drosophilidae > Lordiphosa > Lordiphosa collinella. The sequence goes on from JAEIFV010001231.1 coordinate 2,205, forward strand.
AGGAGAAAGCCAAAGATAGGGATAGCTTAGATAGACACCAGATGGAAAGGTGAGAGAATTTCCTACCAATGGATCACCATTAATGTTGCGGGTACCACAGGCACGCTGTAGGGCAATCACGTAACGTTGCGCTGTCTGTCTATCGGTGGCCTGAAACACATTTGTCACCTGGGGACAGTAGGTGAGTTGCACACAACTGCCATAGTAGTTTTCGGGGGTAACACAGTTCTGACGAGCTAAACAAAGCAGTGGAGATGAATGAGCAGATGAAGAGGAGCGGTAGAAGTGTGAAAAAGTGTTAAAGGTTTAGTTAACTAAAGCAAAGCATGTTTCAGCAGCTCTCAGGAACACCTGTCCAAGCATCCATTACTTGGGCCAGCTGACCTTGGCAGGCAAACGCATTGGCAGTGACAATGACTGGTTTCACGAACTCAAAACTGAACTTGATTTTTAAAAAAGCTTCTGCCAAATTTGTATATATGATGATATTTTTGCCATAGCACACACACACACACACAGTGTCACACACTCGTTCATGTAAAACGAAAGACTTAAGCAACGAACTTGCCAATCATATTTTGATTTTGCGTCTGTGATTTACATTTTTATTACTGTTAATGAAACTGGTTTCGTGTTAATTATTTCGTTGTTGATTTAGTTGCCGGATTAGGCGTAAAAACGCCAAAGCAAAAAGCTTCTAATTAACTAACTTAAAATATTTCTATACCTGGCCTGCGATCGAACTGGGCTAAGGCGGCGGGTGGCCCGTGAAATAAACAGACTAGCGTTATAATCACAGCACTGGCACTTGGCACTACTTTCATGTTGTTCCGTGTTTCGCGACGTTCACAGTTGGGCGAATCTTATCAGACTGAAATACACTCTGAGCGCAACGCTTCTTGACCGTTGCCCGGAGCGAAGCTTCTTCGGTTTTTGTATGTCCAAAGCGATGTCGTAAGCCAATCGGCCACTTGAGCGGGGCTTTTATATGTGAACATTCATTCGCCCAGTGGAAAGTCATACTCATACTCAGAGTAGAGAATTGAGAGCATTTGTTTGTCTTGGGGTTTACGCTCATGACACTTAATCGCTTTTTAATAACATTAATTAAATCTCAAAAAAAAAGTACCAAATTCACGCAGCTGGCGGTGACAGTTTTTTCCAAGGCAACTGGTTGAAAGTATTTGAAAAGAGTTTTTAATTGATTTAGAATTTAAGGAATTTCATTTTTATACCCTGTACCAGAATACATTGGTGGCTGCCATACTTAGGGTTGTTAGCATGTCTATGAATGTAACATAGGTGGCTATTTTAGTACTAAATAGAGTGTAAACTAAAATTTCGCTCAAAGTCTTAACAATTAAATTAGTTTTAAAATAGACGTCTAAATTTATAGATTATATGGTTAAAATTTCAGCTGCGATAATCAATTTTAATGTTATGTTTACCTTATTAATTACACAGTGCTACAAATTTCACTAAAGTGCAAAAGCCTGGGAAAAGACCTACACAAAAAAAAATTTCGTTGGCTGAACCCATCCGAAAAGTAAATTTACTGCAGAATATGGCTACAAGCTGGGAATAATACCGGAACCAGGACCGTTAACCGAAATGAACTGTTTCAAATCACATACCGGAACTTAGGGGGAAAAACACTTTGCGATGAGCAAAAGTAGATGGTTTTTAAAAATTCCAGAAAAAAAGTATAGAGATTTTTATTTTTGTTTTTTTATTAATAGTTAATGAAGAAAGGAAAATAAAAATTTTTTTGTCATATGAGGGCCGTTCAGAAGTTATCGGCCTATGAAAAATATGAATAAAAAAGTGTTCACATGTGACCATGGTTGCAGCACTTGGGATGATTTGAAAAAAAAAAATGGCTATGTTTAGAACTAATGTGGCTATCGTTCGGCCCCCTCCGAAAAAAATTTTCAATTTTTTGACAAAATGCGGACATATGAAAACAAAAAAATTTTTTTGCCTTTTTTTTGTAGTGTAGTGTAAAAAGTACACTTAAAATATAGGTATCCAAATTGGAGGGCCGAACGATAGCGACGACAATTCTGCGTCGTTAAGCCCTTCCGGAGCAAAATCGGTCCCTGGTTTCCTCTGAATCGTGGCCACCAGTTTGAAAACTGGTTTCGAGATAAAAGCGTTTAAAGTTTGCAGTTGCTAGGCAAATCAGCTCCTTTAGGTCATTAAAAGGCCCATATCTTCTAAACTTTTCATTTTGAAAATCCTTTTAGGGGATATTTTTGAATATCAAGCTACAAAATATGAAAAAAAAAAGTCGATTTTTTTTCCGTTAAGCCGGAACCGATACACATTTTTTTTTTAAGAACCGAACGTTGGTACCGGTACGGTTTCGGTTTCGTAATTTTGGTCAAATGTTTTTTAAGCAAAAAAGGATCTATAAGACGTCACCTTCGCGGTAATTAGACTTGCACGAAACTCTCGCAGCTTGTAACGGGCGCTTACCCTATTTACATTGATTGAAATGTTTTTCACAAATGATGCTCGAGATGACAGTCCATTGGCTGCGATAGGCTATCACTAGATGGCTCGTGATAAATATGATCAGTGATCTGCCGACAATTTTAAGCAGCAATTGTGCTCTAATGGGAGTCGAAATGGTTGAGAACGAGATACAGCTTTTGAATTCGCCGCACACTAAAGTTTTGCTGACGGGAGAGCAACCGGCAGAATTGTTTTCGGTAGAATCAATATTGTCGCTAGAAAGCATTTTGTTTTGGTTACTTATTTACGTTCAGTAATTTAATGTAATTCAGAGGTGCCCACGGGCACCTTAAGGCCGCGTAGTCACCTATACAAATTAAATAAAATAAGTCTGAAGCAACAACGCCACAAAAAACGAAAAAGAATGCCTAGTGCTGCGTATGCTTGTGGCTGTCTGATGCACACAAAATCATTACTCGCGCAACAACAAATTTCTCGCACACAAGCGCATGCCAATATGTTGATGTGTTCAATTCTGCAAGAAGCATAGCAGAGAAAGAGAAGAGACACATAAGAAGTTGTTGTTGTAATTTCGCTATGCGCAGGCTACTATACGCATCGGAATGGCTTTGCTTAAGACAACAACGATTGTGGGCGCTGCGTATAGGCTGCGGGCATTCCTCATGTAATCATAAGGTCTTCAATGTTAACTACGTAAAATAATACGAGATGTGAAATAACGTCTTTAATTATACCCTTGCAGAAGGTATTATAAAATTGTGCGGATGTTTGTAACGCATTAAAGGAAGCATCTCCGACCACAAAAAGTATATACATTCTTGATCAGCATGACGAGCTGAGTTGATTTAGCATTGTCCGTCTGTCCGTCTGTCTGTTTCTATGCTTTCTCCTCCGTCAGTTTTAAAGCTATCCTCACCAAACTTTGCACGAAGTCTTTTGGTACAAATACGCTGCACGTTTGTCGGAACCGGCATGATCGGATGACTATAGCATATAGCTGTCATAGGAACGATCGGTCAATAAACTAAAGGGTGATTTTTTAGCTATTATCTTTTTGGCAACACTGGTTTAAGCAGCTCACGCACGTTTCGTGTTTTGTTTCACTGTCAAACATCTTCAGTTTGATCTAAATTTAACCATGAATCGTCTTACAAACGCACAACGCTTGCAAATTATTGAATTTTATTATCAAAATGCGTGCTCTGTTAAGAAAGTTCATCGCGCGCTTCTTCCATTTTATGGTCAGTTTAATCGACCCACTGAAGCGGCTATTCGGGCTATTGTGACTAAATTTCGCACCAAATTTACATTGTTGGACATTAAACCACCAACACGCTTACGTAGAGTGCGAACTGAAGAAAATATCGCAGCTGTATCGGCCAGTGTTAATGATGACCATCAATTATCGATTCGTCGCCGTTCGCAGCAATTGGGCCTCTGTTACTCAACAACGTGGAAAATTTTGCGGAAGGATTTAGGTGTGAAGCCTTTCAAAATACAGCTGGTGCAAGAATTGAAGCCAAACGACCTACCGCAACGTAGACTTTTTGTTGTATGGGCTCTTGGAAAGTTGGCCGAAGATCGACTTTTTTACCGAAAAATTGTGTTCAGCGACGAAGCTCTTTTTGACTCAATGGGTACGTAAATAAGCAGAATTGTCGATTTTGGAGTGAATATTAGCCAGAAGCATTGCAAGAGCTACCAATGCATCCAGAAAAAGTCACTGTTTGGTGCGGTTTATGGGCTGGTGGCATCATTGGATCATACTTCTTCAAAGATGATGCAAATCGTAACGTAACTGTGAATGGTGAGCGCTACCGTGAGATGATATCCAACTTTTTTTTGCCCAAAATGCAAGAGCTTGACTTGCATGACATCTGGTTTCAACAAGCCGGTGCCACATGCCACACAGCAAGCGCAACAATGAATTTATTGAGAGGCGAGTTCGGTGACCATTTTTTTCACGTTCGGGACCGGTCAATTGGCCGCCTAGATCATGTCTATACAGACAAGCCCGCTTCAATTGACGCATTGGAAGACAACATTGAAGCATTTATTCGTGAGATACCGGCCGAAATGTTTGAAAGAGTATGTCAAAATTGGACTAAGCGGATGGACCATTTGAGGCGCAAGCACGGTCAACATTTGCATGAAATAATCTTCAAACATTAAATTATATGGACCGTACTATCGATTCAAATAAAGATTTCATGCATTTTCCTGAATTTTATGTGTTTTTTTGTTTAATTTTCCTATAGCTCTTAAAAAATCACACTGGTTGAGGTTAGCTGAATTGTGCTCATTTTATGAACACTTGTAACATTTGTTCTCAAAAATTTGAGAGAACATTGAGTTCATATTCTGATATGAAGAAATTTTTTTTCGAAACTTTTCCCCCTTTGCGGGAGCAAACATAGACGCTTCCAAACAGATTTTCCAAAATTTGGTCGTAAACAGAATATGAAAACTAGTACTTTCAAGGGTATTAAAACTTTGGCACTGGCGAAGTTAGTTTAGCCTTTTTTTTCGATTGCGATCCGGCACAACCTTTCAAATTGACTCCTGGTAGACCTTTTATCGTATATGCCTATACATTTTCAATTGTTTTCATTTCTTGTGTTTATGTCTATGCTTTTATACATAAATTTATGAAAAACATCAGAAGTACGTCATTAGAGCAAAGCTGGTCACGTAACAAATGTCACGTAATGCATCATAATGAGTCTAACATAAAAATCATAATTTATTTCTTAACTAAGCAGCGTTTATTATACGTGTATAGTAAAATAATTGCAGATTAAAATAATATTTGTTGTGCCAAAAAACTTGAACGCATTTCACACACTTTTGTTTTTCTTTGTGGTAGCAGACAAGACCCACTTCCGTATTCTTCCACGTCATGTATGTTTTTTGACTGCCAGTATACAGGGAACTCACTTTATACAACTCCCAGTTCTTATTTTAAAATTTTTGTTTGTTTTTCAATGTGACTGTTTTAGTGACCTTTTGGAAAATCAATCATAGATCGAAAAAATAATGTAAGCAGGTTCCAGGTCAATAAGTTTTATTTGTTCAATTCTTTTAAAAACAAGACGCATAAAAGTTATGAACAAACATAACTTGTTGACCGGCTAAAACATTCTATTTTTGTTTTTCTTTATAAAGAAGGCTAATGTCACGTATACTTGGTACTTGGTACAATTATTTGGAAGCAGCTTAATAAATGTATTCCAAGAATATCGTCCGATTTAAATCAAGCATAGCCCCCAAATAATTACATTTCAATTGATTCCGAAACACTTAACGCAGTTTCTCTAGAATTTCATTTGCATCTATTAAAGCAAAGTCTTTGTTCGTATATTTGATACAAATTTTGTTTTGTTTGATTATTTGGAAGGCGGTGTTCGTGTGAAATTATTGCTAAAAATGGCATTGTTTATTGTCATTAACAAATTAAAAGTGGGTTTAACAGATCAAGCCAAGATTCTCAGCTTGCTTTTAAATGAATGCGTTTTAGTATTAAGTTCTAAAATTCGGTTCCTTCTCTTACTTTAACTTTACAAAACAAAACAGGTAAGAAACAAATTCTCTCAGTTCTCAACTCTGAGTATGAGAATTATTTTCCACTGGGCGAGTGTACAAAAGCTTCGCTCAAGTGGCCGATTGGCTTAAGACAAGTCTGATAAGATTCGACCAACTAAGAACGCCGCGAAACACGGAACAAAATGAAAGTAGTGTTAAGTGCCAGTGCTGTGATTATAACGCTAGTCTTTTTACCAGCCGCCTTAGCTCAGTTCGATCGGTATAGAGGTATAAAAATATTTTAAATTGTAAATATGCTTTGCTTTAGTTAACTCTTCATTTCCCATTTCTATGTTTAGTTCGTCAGAACTGCCTTACCCCCGAAAACCACCATGGCAGTTGTGTGAAATTCAGAGACTGCCCTCCCCTGCGTGATTCTTGACATTCGAATGGCAAATGTTTAGATTTTCTGGTAGTGGCTCAGTGGTATGTTGCCCCGATGATCAGACCGCTACAACCCCAGATCCCTTGCCAGCAGTTAATTATGAGGAAATACCACGTCGGTTCGTAACCGTGCAGGAAGGCTGTGGTTACACTTTGAACTCCTACATGAAGATTGTCGGTGGTGAGGTGAGCCGTATAGGTGCTTGGCCCTGGATTGCTTTAGTTGGCTATGCCTCTCAAACAACTTTTCAGTGTGGTGGCACTTTGGTCACCGCCTGGCATGTGATCACCCATTGCATATCAAATGATATGTAAGTACACTTGATTAATTTTAGAATTTGTTCCTTTTGGTTATAGAATTTTGTATGAAGGATTCGCTTTTGGGTATTCTTATTTAAAGAACAAATCTTTCTTTATTTAAAGTTAAGAATTTAAAAAAATTCCTGAACCAAGAAAAAGTATTCTTAATTAAGATCAATTAGTTCTTAACGTAAAAAATAGGGAAAGTTAACTTCGGCTCGACGAAGTTTTGTATCCCTTGAGTATGTTTTTCTAGATAAGACTTTTTGTTCCTTACTTTTCTATGGGAGCACTTGAGTCCGATTTCGACAAATATTGAAGCCGTCCCAGAAACAAATTTCCAACTTTCGTGATCAATATATTATCATCGTTTGGTAATTTTTTTCAAAAACTTTTAGACATTTTCATTGAAAACGTTTCTCTACTAGTTATTCAAATCTACTTTCATACAGCTACACATATAGATGTCCGTTTCGACCAATTTTGATGAAAATCGTAGTACAAAACGTTTGGGCGTTTCTTGAGAAATGTTTTTCTACTAACTACGACGATCGTTACAGCTATGTATAACCGCACCGCATTAGAAAACTCGTTTTATACTAAACACACCTATCCCGATAAACCTTAAACCGGTTTTAACTTTACTTTATTGTTCTTTGTTTAATCTGTTTACCGCCCTTTCATATTTACAGCACACAGCCCAGTCTTACCGTCAGCTTTCGCCACGTTTCTTAGCTTTCCTGTTTATTCCACACTCTTTTGCCCGATGCCACTCTTGGTTTCCACATACGGGCACCCGCCCAACCTATTACTCGTTTTGAACAAGTTTTTCAGTCCTTCTTCCTTTTCTATAATTTCATGAAAATAACCCCCCCCCCCCACCCACTTAGAAACCCCTGTAACGATCCAAATTGTTTCTCTAGTAGTTATCCAGCTTTCGCTATAGATTACATCTGGAACCACTTTAGGGATTTTCCCAAAGTTCTTTTAGGTTCCTATACAAACTGTTTTTATATATGGGCTCAAAAATACCGTTTTGCCTTGAATCCCTCCCCTAGTCGTCCTACCAACTTCCAGCTGAAATTTCCAATTAGTCGCCATAAAATGTATTTTCGGATGGGACTTAACACTTAAAACCCCCCTATAATCAATATGCCTAAAAGCTACACCTATATGGCAATACTTAATACATTTAATGACATGACAAAAGCTACAAATCAAAGGTAACTAAAAGTGAGAATTTGCATTTCAAAACTATTTGCAAAAAATTCAACTGTAGATTTTATGACACTAGCGGAAACCTGTACCAACTTGCACTAAAAAAACATACGAGTCATTTAATAATTTTCAAGAATTCCATATGAGTCAATTAGTTGATGTTAAATGCTTTTAAACTTGTCATATTAAAACGGATCCACGGGCCACTAAAGTGATGGCTTCATTAAGTCCAACCAATTGACACATTCAAGTTTGAGTATAACATTACAAATTGTGCACCGGGGTGTGTGTGTGCCCATTGAAAGCTTAGCAACATTCTATCAAGATTAGAGAGGTGAGATTCATATGCACAAGCTCCAGCTGATTGAACGATTACAAAACCAAGGTGCCAAATGACGGCATTTGTTTGCAACGCTTGAAGAGGAGAGCTCTATTACCGGAGACAGACCTGCTTGGAATTGCGAGTAGCCCAAAAACAAAAACCCATAAATTCTACTTGACATGCGAGCAGTGCAACGCCAAGAAAGGCAAAAAAAATTACTACATTTAATTCAGTCTATGATGAGTAATAATTTAGAACGCTTGCCAATGCCATGCAGGTCCCAGCGGGAGGCGGCCCAAGCGACGGAAATTCCAAACTCATCCTTTTCAGTTCCGGCTTGAAAGTTGATGCTTACCTGCAGCTTGTTGTGCCTTAATATGCAGCACCAAAGACAGACTTAGTATGCTCACTAGTATGAGGCGTAGTATGCCAGGCATTGTTTTTCCAGTCGATGAACTGCTCAGCTATTGATCGATTGCCCAACTGATGCTCATCGCACCCCCAATACTGTATTATCTTCCCGTGAAGCGATGTAATCACCCTTCATTCCGGTTTGACTCGGGGAAGTAATTTGCTTGCACGAACAATTATAAAGATTGCAAATCTCTCGCTAATGTTCAAATCAAAAATAAATAAAGCTCAAAACAAGCTTTATTTTGGAAATTCCGGTTGGACGCCTTGAATCATGGTTTTTTGTATACCCTTGCTGTGGGTGTTATTCTTAAGCTCAGATGTTTTGTTAAAAATTTGCAATATATGCTTTTGTAAAAGTAAAATGGCTTGTCAGGTTGACACAGCCCCAAGGCTTGTTAAGTTGACACAGCCCCAAAGGGCTTAAGCCGAGCCTCTCTCAATCTCTTGGCTTGTGCGCTTCTAATTTTCGCACAAGAGCAAGGGACCTACAGTTTAACGCCGAATCCGAACGGCAGTTTGAGAAGCTTTTAATGGCTAATTACTACAAAGCTGGCGCCAACAGCAGAGAGGGGTGACCGGGTGTAAAGTTTATTCAAAGAAAAAACTTTTTCATTAGATGTTCCCAGGCGGGATCGAACCCACGATCTCTTGCACAGCGGTCGCGCACACTAGCCGCTGAGCCACCCGGCCACACTGCTATATGCTATAGTCATCTGATTTTGACAAAACTTTGTGGAATTGTGTAAAAGTATATAAAATAAATATATGCCAAGGTAAGGGATTTTCTCATTAAAAAAAAAGTTTTTCACACAAGAATTAGTTTTTCGACCGATCGTTCCTATAGCAGCTATATGCTATAGTCATCCGATTCTGACCAAACTTTGCAGAATCGTGTAGGAGCATATAAAACAAATACAATTTTGAGGACATTTCTATTGAAAACAAAAAAGTTTTTCTAACTAAGAATACTTATCTGACTCTACTGTTCTATGACAGCTATGCTATATAGATGTCCGATTTCGACCAAATTTGGTGGAATAATGGAAAAGCATAGTAAACTAAGAAATTCGAAGTTTGGAGGCGTTTCAACTTTCAACTTAAAACTTGTTTACCGACCGATCGTTCCTATGATAGCTATATGCTATAGCCATCCGACCCGTCCGGTTCCGACAAATGTGCAGCGTATTTGTACCAAAATAATTCGTGCAAAGTTTGGTAAAGATAGCTTTCAAACTGACGGAGGAGATAGCATAGGAACAAACTGACGGATAGATGGACGTACGGACAGGGCTAAATCAACTCAGCTCGTCATGCTGTTCAAGAATATATATACTTTATGTGGTCGGAGATGCTTCCTTCTATGCGTTAGAAACATCCAGACAATTTTATAATACCCTCTGCAAGGTTATAAAAAAGTCATCACAGAAATATTTAAACACACGCGTCTTTATTTCACAAAGCCATTTCACCTGACACACCAATATAACAATATTTCAATTAAACGTAATTTCAGGATATTTTCATCGCCTGCATCATTTTTAAACCCGTTGCGCGTAGAGTAAAAAGGGTATACTAAAGTCATGCAAATTTATGTAACGGGCAGAAGGAAGCATCACCGATCGCATAATGTATATATATTCTTGATCGGCATCAATACGGACAGACAGACGTGCAGACGGACATGGCTAAATCGACTCGGCTGTTGATGCTGATCAAGAACATATATACTTTATAGGGTCGCTTATGTTTCCTTCTACCTGTTACATACTTTAGCACAACTTCATGATCCCCCTTTTCCCATTTTTAATAGGAACAGGGTATAAAAATGTTGAATAACTCCAACAATTTTGAAGATTCTCAAGAAGATTTTCAAGATTCAAGATCCTTTGCAGTGTAGTGTATGTGCCCAATATCTACAATCACTGAAAGTTTCATTGAGATAGGATAATAAATGGCACAGCTATAAAGGTTATAAAATCGTTGCATTCTTTTTGGCGCTAAATGTTCTTTTTGCTCACATAATGTTGAAATGTTCACATTAATGTGAATGCTCTGTTAATTAACATAGGGGAATGGCTATTAAACACCAATTGCCTGAGTAACGGGTAAATCGAAGGCGGACAGGACCGACTTTAACTTACGCTCTCGTTCGGTATTATTACAGTAAAAGTAGTAAATTAAAACAGTAAAAATAGTAAAGATTTGGGTAAACACACTTACACAAAGCCTTCTGTCGATTTGGCGTTACTGCCGTTTAAGTTATTTTTTGCTCTTGTGCTGCCTTGGAATTCCCAAACAGTCAAAGCATTGTTAGCATGGAATGGCCTTTACCAACTTGCTGAAGACGTGTGTCTTGTTATAAAATGGTACCCTAGCCACATTTCTTCTGGAAGAGTCATTTTTAACCCGTTCTTCTGATCAGTTTCTACTTATTTGCGAGTCTTTTTCGAGGCGTATTTGAATAAATCACATTTTCGGCATAAGCATGCGTAAGTTTCGAGTCTTCTTTTAATCGCACATGGTAGCACCAAGCAAGCAACGTTCGGAGCGCTCTGAATAGACCCGAGCTTAAGAGCGTTTTTGGAGTAAACTCCCCAGCAAATATTTTTATCAAATTATAAACATTCTCGACCCCATGGTCTGATCAAAATAATCATAAATGCGCTCGTTTTCTGCTCATAAGTTATTCTTATGTTGGGAGAAAATGGTACCCTAGCCGCGACACTTCATGAAGAGTCGTTTTTAACCCGTTCTCTGATCAGTTTCGAATCATTTTTGCGAGTCTATTTCAAGTCTTAATTTAATAAATCACATTTTAAGCATATTCATGAGTAATTTTAGAGTCTTCTTTTAATCGTTAGGTATTAATTTCTATTTACTCATCAAAAGGGCTTGAAAAAGACTCATTAAGGTGATTTTTGTAAAAACGATCTTCCATATGTTGGGTGCGATGTGTCAAGTCATCCTTAAAGGTTATATTGATCCGGCATCGCTAAGGATCAATTCGGTCTATCAGTGGATCGAACGGAATATCGTATAAAAATTATCTTAGGGAAACGATTTAAATTCCCATATTAATAAGTATCATTGGCTAGATGAAAGCGATTCACGTCCTAAAACTCGTCGGAGAACTGAACCGAACCGAACCGTTTTTCTTTGTGGTTTTCGGTTCGTTTCATCATTTCTGAAAAGAAGCCGGCTTGGTTTGCGGTTCGGTTCATCAGCTGAAATAAGCGGTTCGGTTCGGTTCAAAACCGGTTCGACTCAGAACCGGTTTGCACCCCTGGTTCATTTTGAAGGTAAGCAATATAAATTTACTATAATACCAAAGAGAGTCAAAACAAATGTAAAGGTTTCCCACCAAAGCCCCTTAATGTTGTAAAATTCCATTTTAAGCAACTTTAAGCTCAAACTACCAGAAATGTTGACGTGGACATATGTATTTGTGTCCAGCACATAAAAATCATGAATAATCACAATAAAACACTTAAATTTTGTGGACCTTGTTGTCAGTGTAATCGTTATTCGTTTTGCAAGTGTTTTTTTATAACCAATATTTCATATTTGCTTATAAGAATACCAGGAGCCTAACTTGAATATGTACTAGTAAGTATAGAAGAGCTGGCAATAGAATCTCTTCTTTAATCGATGGATTGAGTTTTCGAGAGTTTTGGAGACTTAAGTCGATTATGACACTCACCTAATCGACATATATAGTACATACTGTGAGAACATAAATTTAATTTAGTAATTTATACTTGAAGTTCTTTGATACCGACAGATTTTTGATAGTTTTGCAAGCCAACCGAAGACATCTCTGAAAGTATTCCAAAGAAAGTCACATCTTATTTAGTAATTTCCGATATTGCTTAAATTTTTTGAACTCGGTAATTTATTGCAAATATAAACTAATTTTCATGAAATGTGTTTCCTTATCCAAGGCATATATGAGGCCACTCTGGTGTAGACTCCAGGAAAATTGGGTCGTGCACATTCATAGCCAAATGACACGAGGCCCAGCAAGTAGAAGTGATAGGTATTCCCCTCCAGCTACAACAAGAAGAACAAGAAAACGTAAGTAAGTTGTCAAATTCAATCGAAACCATTGTTCGGTCCAATGTGTGAATCAGACGTCACCAAACTTAACCACCTTGGGGTTTGGCTTAAGACTTGACCAAAACTGGTTCGATGAATCACAAACTGACCTGTGGCATCATGAGTGGTCCACCGGAATCCCCCTGGCAGGCATCCACGCTGGAGCTGCCGGCACAAATTAACTAGGGAAACGAGAAAGGATTTGAGTTTTCCTCTCACTTTTTGATTTAAACTCACCTTGTCGCTGAATTGAACAAACTGGAAGACTGATTTGTAGTTAAACTCACAACTCTGTCGCGAGACAATGGGCACCTGGGCATCGCGTAAGACCTGTGAGGTGGGACCCTGATGCTGAGCAGCGCCCCAGCCAGCCAAAAAGGGATTCATGCCCACAAAATCTTCTCTCAAGAACTTCTCCGAGTTGGGTAGGCATATAGGGGAAATGCGTGCTAGAAGTAGTTGATTCAAGTACAAAATTCTTGATTTATTTTACAAATCTAGGACTTACCACTAAATTGGGCCCCAACAGTTAACTCGATCAGAGCTATATCATGGGCAATGGACGACAAATCGAATTGATCATGTATTACAGTACGTTTGATAGACAAATCCTGGGCTCCGACTTCCGCTGTTCGGGATAGATCATGTGCACCCAGACGTACCAGTGTTAGCAAGGCATTAATGCAGTGTGCCGAGGTGATGACATATTGCTTACTGATGAGGCTGCCAGAGCAGAGAAACTTAAGATTACTGCGATTGGTTTCATCAAAGTAGCCCAAGGCAGCTATCCAGGGATAGGCACCACGTCGCGCCTCCTGACCGCCTACCACACGATTCGAGGTGGCTGCACTGAGGCCACAGGAGCCTGGAGGAGATGCTGCTTGAGTAGGAATAGGGTTGGACTGCATAAGCGGAGGAGTGGGTTGAAAAACTTGTTGGACCCTGGGACCCAAAGTAGAGGCCACTCCCAGCGCTGAGAATTGAAAAGATCCCAAGGGTATTTGGGTAGTGGAAGTAATCAACAGTTCCTTGGGACTTCTACGCTGCTGGTGGGCACAGCAAACCTGCAAGGCATTACCTTAAGGATCACACATTTCCTCTAGAACAAAGTAGATTTTGTAGTTTACCATAAAACTGGCTCCATCATAACCACAAATGGATTGACCCAAAAATGTTTGAAATTCCAGAGGTGACAACTGACTTTGATATTCCTCCACCAGATGAGGGCAGGCAGTAAGCTGTAAACAGCTGCCGGAACGGGAACGTGCATCATAGCAGTTCATCTGGGACTGGCCTGGAAGTATGATTAAGACAGCGTGCTTGCTTATAAAGAGGTGCTAAGTGGGTAGGATTGATTTTGTGTACTTTTATTGCTTTTAATGGACTACAACTAGAGCTAGGATTGGGTGCATGATTCAGTTGATCTCCTATTTCAGACCTCTTCGACGTCGTCTACCCTGATTAAGTGGCATAAATATCATCATATCCGAACCAATTAACCCCGTGGCCGCCACCAGTGGTCCATTCTGCTGACGTGGATCAATGCAGGGACAATTGGGCAAAGGACGCACTCCCCCTGGCAAACAAACCAGCGGTTGCGAGGGGCATGTGGGCAGTGGCAAGGTAGTTCCAATTGTGGGTAAAGTACTAAACGTTGTCATCAGCGTGGGGGGCGTTGGAAATGGTGTCAGCGGCGGAGGAAATGGAGTTTGTATAGGCGGCGGTGTGGGCTGAAACGTTGGTATCACTACAATTGGCGGCGCAGGCGTTGGCAGGAAAGTGGGTAGAGGTGGAGGTAGAGGTAGAGGTGGTATTAGTGGACCATTCGGTGGCGGGAATGGATATACGGGCAAGTAACCTGTTGGATATAGCGGACACAGTCCCTTGATGCTGGCCAAATACGAGAGAAACGGCCAAAAGTACACCTTCACACAGAACTCCTCCAACAGTAAGATCCCCATCCCCCCCTGTGTGTGGTGGTGTCAACCGACCAGCTTGGCCAAATGTTGGCGACTGTCCAAAATGCTCATCCAACTGGACCATGGACCATGGTAAAATGTAATGAGTTATTCAATTATTCTATTTAAATGTGCCGCAATTATTGTCTGCAAAACGCAGGCGTTGATTTGGATGCGCCCAATTGCGTTACGGGTGCGGTTCAGCAAGGTTGGAGGCGCCCAAAATGGAGTTGTTGTTAAGGAATCTACAAACTTTAGACCCATATTCGGGGGTGTCACAGAATCCTCTTTCAACCAAATTCCAGCCGAATTAAAACTTTTTGGTGCCTGGGAAAACTATTTTTGGTTTGTTTCAAGCCTCTCGAGTATTCTTACAGGATTTTGTTAACGATACGACGTCCAAAACAAAAGATACTTCTGATCTCCCCAGATTATAATCTACTGTCGTAGTATCTGATTTTGCGGTTCTTTAAGAAAATAAGAACATTTTTTAAATCGGAAAACCCAGCTTTGTATATTAAGTCTTAAAAACAATTTAAAACTTTTTTGCCCTATTGTTGTTTTACTTATAACCGACAACGTCAGGATCAACCATTCCTTTGCGGACAAATAATCCGATTACTAAATATTCCTAAGAACAACCTTCATCTAAAAACTGTGGGAGATATGACGTTTACAATCGGGGCGAGGCGTGGTAAAATTACAACGCCTGATATAGAAGCATGTCCCACTGTCAACCTCATCTCTTACCACTCTGGGATCTGTTAGTTCATACGTACAGACGGAACCAGACAGACAGACGGACGGACAGACGGACATGGCTAGATTGACTCTGCTGTTGATGCTGATCAACAAAATATATATACTTTATAGGGTCGGAGATGCTTTCTTCTGCCTGTTACATACTTTTGCACAAACTAATTATACTCTGTGTACCTCTGGTACAGAGGATAAAAAGATTGGGAGTCGTGGAACACCCGGTACGAGCGAAACTCTTTACGAGGGATGACCTAATATTACAATACTTGCAAAAGAATATAAAGTAATTTTGTTCTATTTTTCGCCTTCGAAAGTGCTTTACATTTTTTTTTAATTTTCCATTTTAACCAAAGGAATTGTTGCTGGATTCGCCAATTTCACCATTTTGAATTTTTTTGTTTAAAGGATTTTTGAACTAAAAGATTATTTTTGTCACATTTTAGTCAAAATTCATTGTATTCATAACTAATTTCTTTAAAGATTTAAAATAAAAAATCCTACGATCTTTTAGGGACGCCTGCTCATTTTCATTGTGTTCTGACCGATATACATATTTGACCTTAATTCGTTCCTTCAAAAACTTAGGCATAATAAAGTCGCTGTTTTGGTCAGTGGTATGTCTTTATTTTGGTCACTGTTTAGTCACAGTTTGGTTTACGGTTTGGTCACTGTTTTGGTCACAGTTTTGTTCACGGTTTGGTCACTGTTTGGTTATTGTGTTGGTCACCGTTTTGGTCACTGTTTTGGTCAGTGTTTTAGTCACAGTTTTGGTCACTGTTTTCGTCACTGTTTTAGTCACGATGTTGGTCACTGATTTGGTCACTGTTTTAGACACTGAACACTGTTTCAGTCACTATTTTGTTCTCTGTTTTGGTCACTTGTTTGGTTACTGCTTTGGTCACAGTTTCGGTCACTATTTTGGTCACTGTATTAGTCACAGTTTCTCCACGTTTTGGTCGCTGTTTGGTCATTGTTTTGGTCACTGTTTTGGTCACTGTTTTGGTGACGTTCTTGGTCACTGTCTTGGTCACTGTTTTGGTCACTGTTTTGGACACAGTTTCGGTCACTGTTTTGGTAACTGATTTAGCCACTGAACACTGTTTAGGTCACTGTTTTGATCATTGTTTTGGTCATTGCTTGTTTACTGTTTTGGTCACTGTTTCGGTCACTGTTTTGGTCACAGTTTTGTTAACGGTTTGGTCACAGCTTGGTCATTGTGTTGGTCACTGTTTTGGTCACTTGTTTCTCACTGTTTGCTCACTGTTGAACTACACTGTTTTGTCACTTTTTAAACCCCATTTTGGTCACTCGATCGGTCACTGTTTTGGTCACTGTTAATTCGTCACCGCTGTCAAAAGTCAAAAGCCAAGTCAAAAGTGTAATCATCTGGATTTGCCCCCCAAGAGACCGTCCGAAAAAGAGCTTTGCTCTAAAATCACGATTCTTGAGTTAATGATGCCGAAACTTTTCCTATATCGTGATACCATAGATAAACAATGGATTTTTCTGAAAATTTTCATAAGAAATCAATACAAATCTTTAATCAACTATAATAGTTTTAAGCACATGTGTTCAAAATATTATATCTTCGCTTAAAAAATTGTTAGGGATAGCTTGTTTTAAAGATTACAAGTAAAACTTTACGATAATATCGAAGATAGTTAAAACATTAGTAAGGGTTACTCAAAAAACTTGTATAAAAAGGGTCAAAATATAGATTTTAAGCAAATTTAAGCTCAGGTTATTAAAATTCTAGACGTTAGAAAAAAGTTAGTGTTCACCAACTCTTTAAAATACTAGAAAAATTCATATATTGTCGCCTTGTGTTATTGAGAACAGAACCTTGTCGTATCTAGGTTCAAAGATAAACTTGCTTTATTCGACAATATGCGTACTAAAATCAAACTATGAAACTCTTGGATCCATAAATTCGGGATCAAAAATGTATTCTTACATCAAGGAATTCGCTCATGAACTAAAAATTGTTATTCTTACCGTACATCTGATATCGAACATTCTTGATATATTTTTTATCTGGGCGGACTTCGAGAAAGAAAATCATACAATCGAGAAAGTAGGTAATGTTCTTTATTCTGATTTGAATAGAAATCAAGCTTTTTAAAGGTTTCAGTACCATTGTTGGCCATTTTCAGGTCTTGAAACGTTAACTACATAATTTATTTTTAGTAACTGAATTGTTTTTTTTGTAACCACGCTGAGAGCCTCTAAAATTCTGTAGAACCAATATAAGATTTATTCCACAGACCAGTCTCTAGCTTGTCAAACCCGAGGTTTTGGTTCAAACTTAGATTCATAGCTTCTTCAATTATTCGAAGATTTTATCTTCTATTTTCGGTTATGTTGAGGAGGATAGATTTCATTTACAGTTCAATATCGATACCTGAATAGTATTTATTATTGTTATTCTTCCTTGATCCTTGAAAACACATCAACCATTTTAAAAACACTTCTTTTCTATATAAACGGAAATGATTCGGTTCGGAAAGTCCCCATTTTAGACGATTCATTTCATGGTACGAATAGAGGTGCTGTAATTACCAGAACTGAACCAGTTCTAGTGATTTCGATTCTGTAACGACTTACCGCTTTGTTTTGGATCAACCGTTCAAACAATTTCTGTTTTTTTCGATTCAAGTGAATAAACTGATCATTAACCAGCTTCTTTTAATCACCTTAAGTCTTGACTTAACTCCCAAACTATGCAAATTTTACCACATATGGTTGAAGATCATTTACTGACGCTTCATTTACAACATGATCCTTTAACAAATCACTTTTATGAAAATCGTTCACAAAAAAAAAAACTTAATTAGTTTTGCCAGGGATTCGGCACCATCCATCAGCACTGATCAAATATGCCTATAATTGTCATTTTGGTGCAGATTTTTGGAGCTTTTATTAACTTAAAACTTCTGATCCTAAATTAAAATATTTTTAAAAATTCTTCTGAAAAATTTCGCATCTTTTGAAAATTCCCAGCATTTGTTTAAATGTACTGGCCGTAAATAATTATTATTGTTTTTCCTCGAATAAGGGACACAAATAAAATACTTGATTTGATTTATCAGGTGATCTAGAACATTTCGTAAGAACTTAAGGAAACCCCCCTCATATTGCACTAGTCCAGATCCCCCACCGACATCTCCCTCTTGCAATTCACACCCATGTACGTGTATATGTATGTTCACACCGAAATGCATCGTTAATTCAGGCAAATTAAAATAACTGGGCCACTGGTGCTTGTCATCCGATAATAGCTGCACATTAATTCCTGATCATCAACAACAATTTTGATGTTTACATTAAATCTTGACATACTGCCACCAGCATGTAATTTGTTTATGTTGCCACATTATGCCGAATGACACACTACACGGGGAATGCACAAACACGACAATCACATTTCTGTTTTATCGTCTGGCACGATCTTTGTTTGTTGGGCGATATAAATAGAACACTTACATTGCACCGATATTGAAAGGGAAATGAATACTATTACAATGAATTTCGTATCCTGTTCACTTTCCATGGTGTTGTTTATGTGCTCTGGAACCACAGGGAGATCAACTTGTACTGACTACAATTGAGGCTTTAAATATATGTGCCCTGTTCGAATGCTTTAATTGTGGCAATTTTCCAAATTAAATCAAATTGAATTTAATTTTCGGCTCGAGAAAAACTGGATGAACAACAACCTCATGAACTTGACAAAAGGGGTAAAGCACCCATCAGGGTTATTGTTTCAACTTTTTTTGATGCGCTTATTTATTGAACTCATGGGATTTTCACTAAATCTAAATGCCGACTACGACTACCTTGATTACGTGTATATAGACATTGATATATATGTATGTGTATAGTATATATATGGTATGTCTGTATGTGGTGCGTGTCCTCTTTAGATACGACTCTTACTCCCGATGCTTGCAATCGAGAAAGAGCTGAGCCTGTGATTGCACAAAACGAAAGATTTCCAGCAACATTTCATTCGAAGTCTTGCAGTTGCCCTGCTGTGGCTCAAAAAACGTTCCCGAATTGGCGCCACCCAGCGAACGTTTACCCCAGTCGGGTGAGAATGTCAACTGTGGAAAGTGGAAAGGTTATAGATTTATTTTATTGGTGAAAAATCGTACTCACTTGACATTCCACGCAGGCCAGCACTAGCAAGAGCATTGCCGCTATGAGGACTTCACTCTTGCAGTTCATGTTGACGTTTGATGCCTTCTTCAGTGTCCGAGACAGCTTTTATAGTCCCCCCAACAGGAATCCATAGTTAGATGTCCTAGTTAATTGATTTGCCACACTTGTAGGGATTCTGCTTATTTTTAGCTTTTCACTGATGACAAAAGTAATGAAGAATTACAGACTCACCAAGTACAAGGGCTACTCTTTTCTGTCTTGATCCTGAACGAAATTTGCAAATAATTTCAGTCCTGTGTTGATTCTCTTACATTACTATCTCCTCTTTATATAATTTTGGGCTCCGAACCAGTTTGAATAGGTTGAAAAGAAGTTCAAAGAAGTTCAAAAGAAGTATCACAGAAATTATTCAAGAAATTATCTTAAAATGTAGTCTGTAGGTTTGTCATATAAAGTTAAGCTAAGTTCACACAGGCAAATAATTTGGACAAATTTCGGTACAAATTTGGCTAAATAAGCCTAAAAAGTGCACTTTTTGGCCATATTTGAGCAAATTGTAATTGGAACCATATCTTTAGTTTTAAGTCTTACAACATCTGCCATCATGGCTATTTAGCAAAATTTTCATCGAAATTTGGGCAAATTATTTGACTGTATGAACTTAGCTTTAGGCCGGCTCCAAGCCAAATTTGAGCTATGATTTAAGAATTTGATGTTTAGGTTGAATATTATGGAGCTTGATATTTTCCCACCGGTTCAAAAGTGGTTTCGGCTCGAAATTTTCGAGACAAGCTCGAATCTCGGAAATGTTTATAGCTATAAATTATAAATTGGATCTTTGGGTTAAAAAAATATGGAGTTGGTTACTTTTCCGTATAAAAAAACGGATTCAATGCATTATTTTAAAAAAATATTTCAGTTATGAATTTAAAAATTTGGTATTAAAATAGACAGTTAAAATATATTTAAGAGCGATTCTAAAAACATAATTTTTGAAAATATTGAAGCTATGAACTTTAATTTCGATGAGCCGTTTCAAAAGTGGTTGGTACTTGGCGTACTTCAGATAGAATTGATATCAGAGAAATTATTTAAGCTATGAACATAAGATTTTCTGTGCTGTTGAAATGAAGTTGGACATTTTTCTGGCTTAGGCGCGGTTTCGAAACCGACCTAACCGTTCACATATGTATTCTTTTTGATAAATATGAAGATTGGTTTATAGTGACAGTACCCGAAAAAGACCGGAAGACAAAAAGTTGGAAGTGCTTTTCTTCTCTTTTTTTAGCTCTTATTCGAAAGATCAAGAACCATACTTAAGCATCAAACAAGAGAAACTTAGGGGGTTATGGTTGTGTAAGGATCAGAGAAAATAGGGACGCCCGAAATTATATCGAAATATGAATATGGGGTTTGGCGACCTGCTCAAGGTCAAGGATTGATTCAAGGCAACAATATTCGACTTTTCAGGAAAAATATATCTTTGATAAAATCGTTACTTCTTAGCTTTAAGAATAAACTACTCGTATAACAAACATTTATTTTAAATTCTTTTGAAAATTTTAAACAAGAACCATTCCGCATACCCTTGAGCAGTTCAGAATATAGACATTGGGACTAGAGTTGGGCGCGAGTCGTGTTTATCGTCGTGACACAAGGACGCACGGCTCAACACGACGTGTTCGTGTTGCAAGATCAGATTTCGTGCGTGCATGTGCGTGTCAGATTTTAGTCAAAACACGTCATAACACGACACAAGCCAACACTGCTGCTCTGCCCAGTATAAAAAAAACTAAGTTGACATATTGACAAATATAGGTAAAAATCTTTAATTTTTCATCTTTTTCAAATCCACTCGTGCAACAGAAAATGAAAAACGAAATACAGGATGCGATGCGTCGTCGTAGTGACGAGCATTTTGATTTAATTTAAATTAATAATGCAAAAAGCTCTGTGTGAAATACTTTCTTTTACTCAACGACTTTCGTGCTGCAACAATAACAAGACTTTGTTTTCATACTCGAAAACTGGCACTGGCGTATTAATAGTCAAAAATATTGTTTTTCAAAAACGAAGAAGAATGTCACATAGAAAGTCTTAGATGTTTGACAAATAGATTGCTAAGAACTTACAGCCATTGAGTGTAATGAAAGGTATGTTAAAAAAATTCGTGAGTATTCTCAAGATGTCATAAACGTAGGTGATGCTTTTGGCAATCAAAATTTTGAAGATACTCCCGTGTCAAGAAAAAACATTGGCTACAAAGTTATTTCTAATGAATACATACAACAGAATTAAAGGAGTAACTAATGGGAAATGTAAAGCATCAGCATTTGTCTTTAATATTTGCAAGATGAAAAGAAACACCGTTGCCAAGAAAATTATCATTTATTTTTCATTCCACTGACTCTTAGGCAAAACTTTTGAAACCGAAAAACTTGATCGTTTTTCGGAAACGGGAACAGCTACCAATTCCGATTCCGCATGATCTGATCAAAATCGGAAACGGGAACAGGCCTCTAAGTCTTTGACTTAATGACCTTCCCAAAATTTTAAAACTTTGTCGATGTATGTAATGTATGTGCTCTTTGTATGTGCTCTTTGACAATATTCAAAGGGAATCTATAACATAAATTACAGATTTTATATTTGATATTTGTCTATTGCTTTTTTATTGGTATCATAGACTTTTTTTATAAGAAAGTTTGAAGTCTCTGCCCTAAGAATTCTATAGGAAATTTTATAATGAGTAAAGAAGTTTCCAGTGATAATATTTAGAAAGTTCGGTTCGATTTACTTTTTAATTCTGAAATCGCAATTTCTCAAGGAAATTTATTTTAATTAAATTGAATAATGATTAAGCCAAGCCAATATTTTATAAAGACAGGGGTCTGAAAGGTTAACTATTTGAAATGATCGTTTCAGGTCCGTTTTTCATGGTATGATCCGATCTGCCGTTCGGACTCGGCGTTAAACTGTAGGTCCCTTTCTCTTGTGTGCAAATTAGAAGCAAACAAAGCCAAGAGGAGCTCGGCTTTGGCCCAATCGGGGCTGTGTGAAGCCATTTTACATTACATTCGGATCCCATAGAATGGTCTATTGTTCTCAAAAACATTTTCGAACCCTCTGGATGTTTTGTGTCCAGAATTGAGGTTGTATTTAGTATTAATATGGGGCCCGACTACTTCTTGCTTAAAGTTTTTAAACAATCTGAAATTGGGTTCAACGACCCGTTTTGATTTTAGTCAAAGTGAATGTTAGCAGGCTCAAGGTCGAGGTTTGATTATAGTTAAATAATCAACCACAAAATTCAACAGAGAATATATATGAACATGAACAGTAGCTGTGACTATGTAGACCGTTTCGGCTGCCGCCATGGCAAAGCCTTCGTCGGTACACTATCAGTTGCTGTCATACCAACAAGCCATTTCCAAATCCTACTTAAATAACCAAGGCAGCAAATAAAGAGTTGAGAATTCCAAGTAAACAAATAGCGCAAAATTTTAAGTAGCTTTAAGTATCAGAAGGTAAATGCATTGTCGTTAAAAGTTGTTCAATGTTTTTAAACAATGTTGTTATTATACATTAACCTTTTATGGGATCAAATAACATTTTTAGAGTCCAATCGCCCCGCCTTACTCCCTATTGAAAACAGTCGCCGAGTTTGGAAGCGTTTGTGATTTTTGTGGTATTTATTAGAATTGCGCATATATTTTAATATTAAATATATATTTTTATATAGGTTGTGTTTATCATATACGTGTGTGTATATCGTATAATTAAATAAGTTCGTTAAATTAAGCGGTGTAAATATAAAAAAAATAGAGTTAAACGAGAATACGGTTAAAAACAAACGATTTACGTTTACCAGACAAATAATTGCGTATAAAAATTGGTGGTTTTTTTTTGTTTGTTTGTTTTAAAACAATTATTATTGTGTTGTGCGTTTTTTTAAACGTTTCGTTTCGAAATAGTAGGGAAATAAGCTTTCATTTTGAGGCACTCAATTTGTTATAACAAAATCGGTTTGCAGGCAAACATATATATGCAAATATATCTCGTATATATAGTTTATATATATATTAGTAGTAAATAACAATACAAATTACAATAACACATTACTTTTGGCTTAATCAAAAAACAAACGATCCAACGAATGAGACATTAAACAAATGGCATAAAAAACATTCGTCCCTAAATTGTTTGGTGTTGTTGTTGTTGCTGATTAACAAATAATATTATAAAAATATATATGTATGGTGTGTGTTTGCTGGGGACGCTGGATTATGTTGAGTTTTGAGTTTCATCCGGGCGTAGCCTTATTCGATTCGTTGGATACTGGGGGATACTGGATTTTGTTTTTAGGCAGGGTAAGAAATGCACTTTTGCGGGTTTTGCGGTTGGTTGGTTGGTTTATCGTCTTCTCCAGGAAATTCATAGCTCAGTCGACGCGCGTTTTACAAAAATTTGGTGTTTTACTCTTGTTTAAGTAGTTGTTGTTGTGTTTGGAGATTCACTCTTCATTTCAGTTTACATCAGGCAGCACTTCCTCTTGCCCTTCTTCTTATAACTCTCCTCCATGTAGGGACGCTCGGCAATTTGAAATTTACGCACAATCCTGACCAGCTCATGGAAAGCCTGATCCACATTCACACGCAGCTTGGCACTGCATTCTATGTAAGGAATCATGAGATTTCTGCTAGTATTCTGTGCCTCCTCCAGTGAGACCTGACGTTGATGCTCCAAATCGCATTTGTTGCCCACCATTAGCATGGGAAACTCATCACGATCCTTGACCCGCAAGATTTGGCGTTGAAATTTGGGTATCTCATCGAAGCTGGAATGATCGTTGAGCGAGAAAACAAGCAGAAATCCTTCACCCGAACGCATATACTGCTCCCGCATGGCGCTAAACTCCTCCTGACCAGCCGTGTCCAAAACTGGAAAAAGGGGAAAATTAAGATTTGGTTGTTAGATGGATAGATTATTCTTTTATTCATAAAATTTAAAAACACTGAATAAAAGATTACGACATTGACCTGCCTGGCCGTCTTTACATAAATTCATTTATAATTAGATTTCTATATTTAAAAGCATCAGTAACGAACAAAATTATCTTTTTCCAATATTCATCATCTACTCCATTCAATACATCTACCATTTCTTAATGGCTTAGGGTTTGTTTTCCGAAACATACCTATGTCCGATTCGTTGAAAAATTTTGGGCAGTTTCATATAAAATGTGAATTACTTTCTACTCCATGCTTGTTACATATAAAACAGTATCGTTTTGTGTCCATTTAAGTATAGAAGACTGCACCTTGATTTGAAAATCAGTCAGTCTTTATCCCCCAGATTTCTTTATTGTTAATGTTGTTAAAAGATATTTTAAATTGTTCTCCTAACTAGTCAAAGTCAAATAGTGTTTTCTGTAAATATTTCAAGTGTAGTTCAAGTGTATAAATATGGCTATTGGGGAAACCACTTTATAGTATAAGACAGTAATTTGGAGTATTTTGTGGCGACTGAAATGTTTGCTTTAGGAAGAAAGTCTGCACTACATATACCTCATCAAACAATCCGTGTCCCCAGATTTTTTCTGCGTAGATCTGGATCGATCTATATACAGCCAAACACAGCTTCCATTTGGCTGTCAAACAAATGTCGTTTCTCAAAAAAAGGTTTTTTTACTTGCGTTGATACTACATCTTTTTTCTAGGTGTTTTTAAGAAATGATTTTTGGTGTTAGCAAGACTCCACGATAACTGGACTTTGAGATTATATCTATAACTAGCTGAATACCCGGTCACGCCATTGGTCTTTGCATTATGAGTTTCAAGTTCAAGTTTCAACTGGGTGCAATTCGATATAAACATTTAAACGCTTCCAAACTTGTTCGAACCGGACAAACTATTATTTTCAACCCACACAGCAAATTTCTAGTTTATAGCCTAAATAAATTCTGAAATTTGGTAAGCCTTTAACAGTCACATTACTAACCATCATACTACTCTTCTAATCAAAAGGTTCATCCGGATGGTTCGAAGCCGGAAAAATGTAAAATTTCATAGGACCAAGCCCACACACCAAATTTCAAGATCTTAGCTTAAATAACTTCTGAACCACTTTTGAACTAATTCGAAACCGGTTCCGAACCAGTAAAATATCCAACTCCATATTTCCATCCTACAAATAATTTTAAGGATATGGCTCTGATCCACTTTTGAACCGTTTTTAATCGCATTCGAACCGGTTCAAAGTCATGACACTTAGCCTATGACTCTTTTCTGATCGTAGTAAAAATTTCGTGAAGATAGCTTCAGCGTTTCAGACGCTTATAAGCAACAAATATATAATCATACAAACATACTTTCAAGACAGTCAACAAATTTGTCTGGAAAAAAAAATCGATTATCAAAGTAAAGAATGCAAGGATAATGAGAACGATTTATTCACATATCAATCAATCTTTATGCGCTTTTTTGCTGAAATGAGGCATCGCTCGTTTTATTTTTATGTCATTCATTGATCTCAGTTTTGAAAAAAGCGCGAGCAAATCTTTTTTTCTTGTTTTGACCAAAACAAAATTGTGTGAGCTCAAACGAGCGACCCACGATTGTTTCAACACGTTACCGTTGCACGCAAACAACATAACTTCCTTAGTATTCATTATTAACGTACGACATCTTGGCGGAACTTATGATGCACCACACCATTGAAATCAAAGAAAACAGTGAGCAAAGCCTTCGAACTTGGCGTGCTTCCATTGGGATGATTGGGTCTTGGTTTCGTTGTCATAACCATATACCCACGTTTCGTCACCAGTTATGACCCGTTTGAGCAAACCCAGATCGTCGTTGTCGTCATTCAACAACTCCTGAGCGAAACTAATGCGACGTTGCCTTTGCTCAAAATTTAGTCAAAAATCGAAGAGCACACAAAAACGTGACTAACCTTTTCAGTTGCCAAAAACAAACTACGAATCGACATGAGCCGACTATATGCAAACACTCTGATAAACATATGTGCCCGAATATGAACAAAATCAAAGATTATAGAAAATCAATTGTTCACAGCCCGCAAAATTCGATATTATTCTTCGCTTGTTGACAACATCTTCTCGGCCTATATTCTAAGGCGCTTGTACCACTTATGAATAATTTTTTGAGACAAATGGAATTATCCGAATGCCAAACTCAGTTCACTTTGAGAATGCCTTGAACCACTTTACTCCAGTACGCAAAATTTAATACCTATTGTTTTCCATTTTTTTCAAAAGTCAAAAACCGAGCGCACACTAAATCGTCACTAACATTTTCAGTTTCAAAAGCAAGCTAGTTCCAATAACAAAACAAAATATCGATACCCGAATTTTGATCTGCTCGCATCGCGTTTCATATTTATACGACATACTCTTGAATGCGATTCTAAGTGAAAGATCGTTGTTTTTGCTCGAAAAAGTTGATGCGAATTTTGGGAAACAAAGTAAATACGCATAAAATGACACGTTGCAAAACGGTTAACGGATAACGCATTGAAGGAAGCATCTCCGACCACATAAAGTATATATATTCTTGAGTTGATTTAGCCCTGTTCTTCTGTTTCTATTCTATCTACCTCGTCAGTTTTAAAGCTTTCCCCACCTCACCACGCTGCACATTTGTCGGAACCGGCCGGACCGGATGACTATAGCATACAGCTGTCATAGGAACGATCGGTCGAAAAACTAGTTTTAGTGAGAAAAACTTTTTTGTTTTCAATGGAAACGCCTCAAAACTTCGTGTTTCTTAGTTTACCATGCTTTTCCATGATTCCACCAAGTTAAGTCCAAATCGGACATCTATATGGCATAGCTGTCATGGAAAAGTAGCGTCAGAAAAGTAGTCTTAGTTAGAAAAGCTTTTTGTTTTCAATGGAAATGTCCTCAAAATTGGCTTGTATTTGTTTTATATGCTCCCACAAAGTTTGGTCAAAATCGGATGACTATAGCATAAAGCTGCCATAGGAACGATCGGCCGAAAAACTAGTTCTTTTGAGAAAAACTTTTTTGTTTTCAATAGAAACGTCCCTTACGTTGGCATATATTAATTTTATATAAGTTTTGTCAAAATCGGATGAGTATAGCATATTGCTGCAGTATGAATGATCGGTCGAAAGAGAAGTTCTTGTGAGAAAAACTTTTTTGTTTTAAATGGGATCGCCTCCAAATTTCGTAATTGTTAGTTTGTTATGCTTTTCCATGGTTCCACCAAAGTTGTTCGAAATCGGACATCTATATAGTATAGCTCCCATGGAAAAGTAAGGTCCGAAAGTAGTCTTATTTAGAAAAACAAACTTCGGCCGAGCCGAAGTAAACTTTCCCCTATTTTTATATTTGATGAGTAGGCAACGACCTACTTTTTTTCTTAATCGTATGCTTCAGCTTGAAAAAAACTTTCGTAGAGCTTTTTGATGAGTATTTTTCTAAGTTATTCCTCGAAAACGCAGATTTCAGACTTTATCTTGATTCCTGAGAAAATTATTTTTGCGCAAATGCCCTAAGATTTGTGTATTTAGTATACTATATAATTTTAGCTACAGAAGCTACAGCTCTCTTAAGAGATATCCCTCTGTAATTCGAGGCTTGCTTTTTTGAAGATGGAAGGGAGAACGCTATTTTCAAAAGCAGCATCGACCTGCCGCCTATCGTATAATGCCGTGAATGTTTTTGCCGTGAATCATTTGGCTTTTTAAAAATATTGTTAGGGGACCCTATCCAATCCTGGCGCACTTCGGTTCTTTGCCTTGTGTAACATGGATTTAATTTCGCTCACAGTAAATAAATTTGTTTATTTTGTCCTAATTGAAGCCACTTACTGTCCAATTTGGCGGGCACATCATCGATGACACATTGTTTGGTATACGAATCCTCAATGGTGGGATCATAATCTGTGACGAAGTAGCTCTGCAAGGTGAACCAAAAGATAAATGTTTAAATTAAACTGATTTGTTTATACAGATTTTAATCATCTTGCTTGGATACACACACACATACACACTCACACACACGTACACACTTTTGGGGGCGAAGAGCTTGAAGATGACGCAAATGACTAAAAATAAATGGAAACGGGCGGGCATTGCCACATTGTAGAGCAGCGACAGCATCGACCGTGGTCGTGACCATGGCAGCCGGAGAGGCAACCCCTCAAAACTGTGTGCAGGGACACACCCATAAGCCAGCGCCAAACCACAACTTCCAGTAAGCCTTATCAGCTCCAGCTCTGAGTCGCTGCCTTGCCACTGAAGTGGAAGTGTGTGGGGGTGTGGCCACTCAAAGAAGATGATGATCTGTGCTCGAAAATATGTAGCTCACGCATTTCCAAACACGGCTCGCTGCTGCCGCTGTCTCCGCTTGTTGCTCACCTACCCCCCCGCTCCAACTCTACCAGCTCTCTGTGTGTGCGTGTGTGTGTGTGTAAACGACGTCACCTGCTGGCTGCCACTTACCTGTATGAACTGTATCGTTATGGCTGATTTTCCTACGCCGCCGCCACCGACGACGACCAGCTTGTACGTTTGCATTTGCATTTTTTCCCTAATTTTCCCAAAGTTTTTTCCGTCTTCGTTGCGCTCTTCCTGCCTTTTTTTTTGCTGTGCTGAACAGCAACAACAACAACAAAGGCTAAAAGTAATCGAGTATCGATAGCTTTAGCCACAGAGAGCTCTGCCAACGCGTGTTTTATTGAG
Source organism: Lordiphosa collinella (assembly GCA_018904265.1). Taxonomy (NCBI): domain Eukaryota; kingdom Metazoa; phylum Arthropoda; class Insecta; order Diptera; family Drosophilidae; genus Lordiphosa; species Lordiphosa collinella. The sequence goes on from JAEIFV010001231.1 coordinate 31,605, forward strand.
CTAGAGATGGGAGTGTGACCATAACTCAGTTCATGCATGCAATAAGACGTGAGTTTCAATAGAATTAAAAATAAATAAAAAATAAGCTAGTCTAGGAAAACAACCAGCACTTCAACAAAAAATTAAGCGAGTTGAACTAGTGCGTTATGCGAAATATTAACAATTTCGGTACTTTTTGGGATAGCCAAACTTTGGGGGTAAAATGTTCAATTTAAACAAGTCGTAGGTACCACATACTATTTGTACAGGCATATTTATGGTAATTGTCTATTATCGATGGAATGAAGAATTTAAATAAGACTAAAAAAATAAATAAAAAAGGTAAAAAAAAATAATTCGAAAGCGGCGAAAAATAGTACCGTGGGCCAGCTAAAGTGAGAGCTGTCCATAACCAAAGTGTGAGAACCAGTTGGCAATTTTAAAGTCAGATTCGTGTTGAAGTAATTTGTATTTTCTGCAGCATACTTTTTGGAGATTGCATCGCCTTAAATTTTTGTACTTGATTACATGATGCAATAAGTATAAGGCGGTCTCGTCGGCTGCCAAGTCGTTCGTTTTTTGGTCCGTTAACGATAACTGACAATGCAATCCAAATCTGAAACAAACTCGTTTTGAATAGGGTATACACCTATCTACATGCAAAAATTTGTGGCTCTAGCTCTTATAGTCTCTGAGAAACACGCGTTCATACGGACTGACGGACGGACAGGGCTAAATCGACTCGGCTGTTGATGCTGATCAAGAATATATATATTTTGTAGGGTCGCAAATGTTTCCCATTTTCAATTCGAACGGGGTATAAAAATTGAAAGCGATGCAGTCCCCAAAAAGTGTGCAGTAGAAAATACAAATTATTTCAACACGTATCTGTCTTTAAAATTCCCAACTGGTTCTCACACTTTGGTTATGGTTATGGAGCATTCGAGTTTTTCATTCACTTTTATATTTGTATTGCCATATTATATCCATTATTTATATATTTATAATTTTTAACTATTTATTCTTTTTAATGTACTGCTTAGCACAGAGGCTAAACACAATATGATTCTTACAGATTTTGACCGGCCAACTAATTACGGGATTCAGGAGTAGAGGCTGCTCCAAAATTGTCACAGCCTACTACTCCCGAACCCGATCATAGTGGCCTTGAGAATCTGTAAGTATATTTATTCTTTATAAATACAATTCAGTGCATTACCAAAGAATTCATTGGCGCCGGCTAAATTTTGATATAAATTTCAAATACTCGGCTTCATTGACTGGTGCCTTCAAGACATAGATGGCCATGGTGGAATATAGGGGCCCCATCGTCTCGGATTCCGCAACCAGGGTGAGTATTTACTCGGCTGTGGTTTCCCTTATTGACCTTGTTATCGACGCTGGTCCGGGGCATGTTGATGATCATTTCATTTTGTTGACCATTTTTGAAAATGTTTTAGTGTGTCGTTTTATATGCCCAGCAAACCAAACGCTCCCAAACGATATCCCAAGCGAGTGAATTGCGTGAGTTAACGCGGCAAAACTCTCGTATACGGGTCGGGAAATGATAGTAAAATGATTCATAACTCGTTCAGTTTGTGGCAGTGAAAGTATCATTTACGATAGTCGCCAGCAATACGGTTAGCAGCGTAGCTTTAAGCTGTATCTCTTGCGAGACTTTTTTGATAGTACTTGCGAGTCATTTAAAATATTTGCTGTGATACGTTTTTTTATAAAAAAAAAAATTATATGTTTGTGAGACTCACCTTGTCTGGGACTCGAACTCAGGACCGCGGCACTCTTACACGAATGACTGACATCTTAACGCTCACCGATACAATCGGGTCGCGCGTGACACTGGCGAAATGACACTGAACAATGAAATCAACACGCCAGGGTGGTCGAATGGCAAGACATTTGCCTTGCAACGGCGAGGTCATGGGTTCGAATCAAACTCAAGTCATTAAATTAAAACCTATTTTTGTTTTTTTTTTTATTTTTGAGTTTTTTAACATTGTCTATATTTTTTCAATATTTTTACAATGCGCTTTGCTCCCAAACTCGATATTTTTCGTAATTACGCACGCAAAATGCTCACATGCTGGCTCGCTTGCGAGTGCTCTGCGATAATAAAAATGAACTCTCATTCTTTGCTTACATGCGAGCTCGCTTGTGAGCATTCTGCGATAGTCTCGCAAAATGCCCGCATGCTGGTTTGCTGGGTGGAGCCAAGCATCGTCGTAGTATGTTAGTAAATTAGTTTGTGTTTTTAAAAGGGATCACCGACGTATCCTTGGGTCTTGCGGCATGGTGATCAGGTAGGGTGGGCAACAGAGAACTGCAACGAGCCATCACGAATACACTCGCTCACCCGTGCTTTAAATGCGATACACGTAAACTAAACGCTCAAGGCTTGTTGAGCTTGTTCAAACGGCATACACAAAACAAAAATCGCAAAAAGGTTCGAGTATAGGCGAATCATTGCATTTGCAAACTCGAGTGTTTTTCGTACATACACTCCCGTTGACTCAGAGCTAAAATCTAAGTTCTTCTGCGAGACGTAAAGGGTAAAGTTCGTTCGGTACAAATACTCGTAGCTTCGGCCGGGAGTAACGAGCTTGTTCATATTTTTACTCGTGCAAAGCAACCAGCTTACTCGTTCTGACTTAATGTGCTTTCGATCATTTCGAGTGTGTCGAACCAAGGCAGCAAGCCCAAGCAAGACAAGTAAATGCACGAGTGTGATCGAACATTAGAAGCCTGTTGCAGGTCTCTGGTGGGCAACTTCTGCTGTCGCAACAACATCAGCGCAACATCACAAACTTTCGGTTACCTGTTCCTTCGCGTATTATCCTTTCTTTTCATGCTTTCTATCTATTTCTGCTTCCTGTCAGTTTTCCTTTTTAGCGAGTTTTATTGAAAATCCCCTGTCCTTCTCAAGTAGCACGCGAATCTAGTATAGTTATTAATAGAGCAATTCTGGGCCGTTGACGGTGCTAGATGTTGTTGGGGAGGCAGCACATTATGCCTAGGATTAGGATCCTGAAGGCATTGCACTCGCAAGTTTTGTTCTGAGGTTGCAGCGAAGCTTGTTGAGGGCCTTTGTTCCTCCTACGGTTGTTTTTGCGACGTCCTGGCTGAATTGCATGCCACTGCTCGAGCAGAGATGCCAGAAAGATAATAGCTAAAAAATCACCCTTTATATATATTCATGATTAAAATGGTTATAACGTTAATGAAAATGTCTGTCTAAGTGATTTTGGAGGGGGAGAAGGAGTGTTTCAAAGCCTGGAGTAAGCCGATCGCCGGAGCTCCTATGTAGGGCAGCGTTAAAATTTTGAAAATGCTGCAGGAGGGGCGGTTACGTTGCCGGTGAATCCATCAGATGGCGCTGTTTGTCCGTTAGGGAATTTTGTTTGAATTTTGTTGTTTTGCCGTTTTGTGTTAGTGAAGGTAATTTTCTGTAGTGATGTACGCGCTGCGGGCCAGGGTCAAGATCCCGCCCAGAGATGCCAAAGCTAGCCGGTGTCAGCCCTAAAGCAGTGAACGTAACACCATCCTCGACAGGGCAGAGGCAGTGGCAGTACCAGGGAGGTACTGCGTTACAGAGTGACATTTCAGTGTCACAGCTCCATAGAATTTGACACTGCGACACTCTGCGACGCAGTATAAACCCACATTATAAAGTATTAGTTCGGGGTTTTCAACTCCATTTGGTCTAGCTAATCGTTAAAATAATGATTCGAAAGTTCGATTAAAATTCCCAAAATTCGTACGACTTTAGACTCGCCAGTGAACTGAAACCGGTTCATTTGTAGTTTTCAGTTCGGCTCAGCTTTTTCAAAGGGACGCCGGTTCAGCTTGTGGTTCGGTTTATCAGCTGGAATTAGCGGTTCTGATTTGGTTCAGAGCCGATTTGAATCTCCACAAATTGAGCAAAATTTTCCATTTAGAAACTCTCCTTTTATTTTAAATTTTCTGTACATTGTAAACAGGCCTAATACAGAGTGTAACTTGTAAATAATTATTTTTTAAAGTTTTTAAAATTTGTTTATTTTATTAAATTGTTCCTACTCAACTGCAGCGCACTGTATTTCAAGTGTCTTAAGTGTTATCGATTTATTGCACTTTTCGATACTTATCGAAATTCAAATTTCAAGTGGCTGACCCGTAGCCTGTTTACCTTCGGTGAGAGCTGTGGATGCATGTACAAAGACGGGAACATTGATGCCTTGCATCTTGGCGGAACGCACAAAAGCCTTATTCGAGGTGACCGTAAAGATTTGCCTGGCGATGCCAAAGCTAAAAATCTTCAAGCTTCGCTCGTTCACCTTGGCCGTAAATCGTAAGTGGGCAAACTCTTCCGGTATGTGCTCCACATCGGGATAGATGGTGATTCTTTTCAGGAACTCCTGGGCTCTCTCACGCTCTGAGGGTCCACCGAGCACACGGAGTATGTCCTGAAATGCATTGTGAGCCAACTCACAGCAGACTAAACGTTTGCCCTGGAAGATTTGATCCAAAACAGGTTTCAGCGGCGAGGCGCGTTCTCTTTCGGCCTGCTCGCTGAGCAAAGGTTGCTGGAACTTCCAATTGCAGTGGCCGTTGGTCAAGGCACTGACATAGGCCAACATGGTGGTCACATCTATATTCAGCTCATCCGACAGGGTGGCATATGGATCCGCCGCTTGCTGGTCCGGCGCATCCAGGGAGGCTGTCTGTACGCCCATTTCCAGCAGCTGCTGATGCAGTGCATCCTCAATTTGATTGGAGAAGTAGAACACAATCTTGGGACGTTGGAACATGCAGAAATGCAACTCGCTGGCCTCCAAGTAATCCTCGGCCTGGTCCAGCACACTCCGCGCCCCAAAGCTGACACAACCCTTGGCCGCATCCTGCACAGACTTTGAGTTGCGGGCTATCACCTTCACCCATTTCAGACCATTGTTGGCCACAATATCCACACGCAGCGGACTATCACGAGATTCTAGAGGAAAGACCGCATTTATGTCCACCACTCCTTGCTGCTGGCTCAGGGTCTTAATGAGAAAGTCATAATACACAAAGTTGCTGCTCGTAATGTGATTCTCTTTGAGAGTTTGCAGCCGTATGACCTGCGGAGAGAACTCAAATGAAGAAGCTTCTGGAAGAGAGTGAGTAATCCCTGTTACCTTGTCCAAGAACTTGAGTTCTTGCTGGATTTTTCGTTGGACCTTTGACACACCGGCTATGTGCGTGAACTCCACCAAAGACTGCTCAAGCTGCTCGCCCAGCTTCACCTTGTTGTGGGCTTCTTGGTAGAGTGTGGCCTGGTCTTGCTCCATTATTTATTTTTTTTTTTTTTTAGCTGTCAGCTGTTTGATAGCCCTGGGCTATCGACTACATCGATTGAACTAACGACAGTGGTGCTGCCAGCTTAGCTATTTTCCCACCAGATCTAGCTATTTTGTAAAGTCAAAAGCCGGAAACTACAGTGGACGCTTACTAAGTACTCTGGTCCTGGGGTAGTTAAAAGTTATGAATTCATTTTATATCAGCAAAATGGCAAAAAGTAATAGGCTAATTTATTCAATTGTTTAGATAAAAAGTAAAAGTAAAACGTCCAGTATCAGCTGCCAATACATGCCAATGTACTAGTTAATTAAATTTTTAGACAAAGCGAAAGTTGCGGTTTGCTGTGAGGTATAAGTAAAATGTGCCAAACCATAATTTTTTGCAAGTTGAACCATACATTTGTAGTCAAATTTCCGATGAAAATAAACAGAAAATTTAGATCTTTTGTCGGCAAATTGGTTAGAAAATGGAATAGTTGCAACATAACTTTACAAGTGTTTGAGCAACGCCATAAAGAATAGCTAAATGGAGATCGCATTTTGTTCCTAATGAAGAAGGAGAAATCGAATACAGTCGGAAACCCTATATAATGTTTTATAATGCTATGATGTTACAAAATATGTACCTAAATGAGAAAAATACTTTTAACTTTTTGGTCTCTGTGGACCTTTCTGTGGAAATGGTCATATACCGTTCAGAAGTAACAATTTTTTGAATAATTCATTTGTCTTACTGTTTTTCTCAAAAATTGTTGACCGACAGGGAAACCATTTTTAGTGTGTTTAATTTAAAATAATAGGCCTTAACAATTTTGTGGAAAAATAATAAGTTGACATGGAATGTTGATTGGCTACAATTTTTAGCTTTTTTCTAGCTTATTTTAAAAAATCGATTGCTTGAACTATCGATAGTTTGCCTTGCAACCCTGTGTCTCTCTTTAATTTTTTCAACAGCAATGGCGGCCCTGGCGTTGCTCTTTCACTTTTCTTTGGCTGCCAAACGAAGCGGATGCGTGTTGTGAAAAAAAAATGAAGCCGGCAGTAATTTAATCTTTAGCCATCGCTTGGAAAATGTTTGAAATACTACATTAAACTAGCAAAAGGTAATTATAAATCAATTAAAGTAATTAAATTTCATATTATGCTGCACGACGTATCTCCAGAAAAGCAGAAAATGTCTGCTGTTTGGTCGCATTTTTAAGCGTGCTAAATTAATAATAATAAAATGCTGCTTACTAGCATCGTTAGGCGACACGACTTTTCGTTACTGTGGCCATGGTTTTCAAAGTAGTACAAAATGAATTCATTTTTTTTTTCTATATTCAAGTGATTTTTCAAACATAACCTCATTGTTGAACTTTGTTCCCCCTTATAGCTCTTGTCATGTATTTGTACAACTTAACGCTGCAGAAGGGCACGGGTGTGACCCATGCGGTGCATGGCAACTTCTCGGGTGGCAAGCAGCAGGAGGTGCTGCTGTCACGTGGCAAGTCGCTGGAGCTGCTCAGGCCCGACTCCAATACGGGCAAGGTGCACACGCTGATGTCCACGGAGATCTTTGGCTGCATACGTGCTTTGATGGCCTTTCGTTTGACGGGCGGCACCAAAGGTAGGTAAAGTTTTTTTGTTGGATTTTTTGAAGCACAAAACCATATTGAGGCCACCATTTGGTAGTGGACCCCGATAAGACTTTCTTAAACAAGTCTAAGTGCTAGACTAAAACACAGACTTGGCGTCGCATTTGCCTTGAAACCTTTACCATTTGGTAAGGCGAATTGAAACTTCGAGTCACATGTTTTATGCCTAACCTCAAATCTCGGACTAACCTCTGCTCTTTTTCCTTCTCTCTTTAACAGATTACATTGTGGTGGGCTCTGATTCTGGTCGCATAGTCATTCTAGAGTATATACCCGCCAAGAATGCTTTGGAGAAGGTACATCAGGAGACATTTGGCAAGTCGGGCTGTCGTCGCATTGTGCCTGGCCAATACTTTGCCATAGATCCCAAGGGTCGTGCCGTGATGATAGGTGCCGTGGAGAAACAAAAGTTGGCCTACATCATGAATCGTGATACCCAGGCTCGTTTGACCATCTCATCACCTTTGGAGGCACACAAATCGAATACCTTGACTTATCATATGGTGGGTGTGGATGTGGGCTTTGATAATCCCATGTTTGCTTGCCTGGAGATAGACTATGAAGAGGCCGATTTGGATCCTTCGGGTAAGAGTTCTTCTCCTACTCACTGCCTATTGTTGGCGCTTTAATTCACAGTAATTGAGGATACCTTAACCTTGATAAACTGATTGTACTTAGCGCTAGATAATCTAATGACCACTGAACCATTGGTGTTGCTGTAACAGCCTAGCCACACTTCACTGATTTGTGGCCCACACTCTCATCCACATCCCTTGAGAAACTTACTCAACTTCCTTTCCCTGCTCTCTTTTACAGGCGATGCAGCTCAACGCACTCAACAGACCCTGACATTCTACGAACTGGATCTGGGTCTGAATCATGTGGTGCGCAAGTACTCTGAACCCTTGGAGGAACATGCCAATTTCTTGGTCTCTGTTCCTGGTGGCAATGATGGTCCCTCGGGTGTGCTTATTTGTTCAGAAAACTACCTCACCTACAAGAATCTCGGTGATCAGCATGACATACGCTGTCCCATACCCAGAAGACGTAATGATTTGGATGACCCCGAACGTGGCATGATCTTTATCTGCTCCGCCACGCATCGCACCAAGAGCATGTACTTCTTTTTGTTGCAAACCGAACAGGGAGATATATTCAAAATCACCCTGGAAACGGATGATGATGTGGTCTCTGAAATTAAGCTCAAGTATTTTGATACGGTGCCACCCGCCACTGCCATGTGTGTGCTTAAAACTGGCTTCCTGTTTGTGGCCAGCGAGTTTGGCAACCAGTAAGTATTACTACTTCTTATACCATAACTTCCTTTCCTTATGCTGCTTCTATTTGCCCCTTAGTTATCTCTACCAAATTGCTCACTTGGGTGATGACGATGATGAGCCCGAGTTCAGTTCTGCCATGCCTCTGGAAGAAGGCGAGACTTTCTTCTTTGCCCCACGTGCTTTAAAGAATCTGGTGCTGGTCGATGAATTGCCCTCATTTGCTCCCATTATTACCTCACAAGTGGCTGATCTGGCCAATGAGGATACACCACAATTGTATGTCTTATGTGGACGTGGACCACGTTCTACTTTGCGTGTATTGCGTCATGGTCTGGAGGTATCTGAAATGGCTGTATCCGAACTACCTGGCAATCCCAATGCTGTGTGGACAGTCAAGAAACGTGTTGATGGTGAGTAGTACCAAAGAGCAAACTGAAATTAGGTTAGGATTATTAGAAAATAAGCTTTTTGAAATTTTGCTTTTAATAACTCAACTGGTGCATTGATGATGAATATTCAGAATACTTACACAGTGAGTTAGGAAAGTGTTTTGACAAGGCGACTTTTTTTTAACGAATAACAAAATGATTTTAGTCTTTCCAAATTTATTCAGATTTCTTATGGGTTTTTAACAAAACAGAAAAGTAAAAAAATTAACAAATAATTTACAGAAAATATTTAGCGAAATGTGAAAAATAAAATTATTTTAAAAAACTATGGACCGTATCTTCACACAGGCTTATAACTAACACAATTTTCGAAGAACATTTGGCAAAATAGCCATGATGAAAGATTTTGCAGGACATAAAACTAAAACATTGGCTCCATTCGCAAATAGTTTGCTCAAATGTGGCCGAAAAGTTCACTATTTGGGCTTATTTAACCTTGATATCAAAATTTGTCCAAATAATTTGTCTGAGTAAACTTTGCTTTAGTTATTAGTTAAGCTCGAGAGTTGTAAACTATGGTCTTAGTTGGTCTTATTGCTTGGGTAAGCCTGAAGTCTCACTAAGATGTTTTAAACCCGCCTGGTGTGGCCTTGAAAATTGTTCCTGTTATTGTTGGAACAATGTTTCGAGTTTTCAAGGCTTCCGTAAGTCTCTCGATGTAATCATTGCTTCCCATTCTGAAACAGAAAACACAACCAAGATCAATCACAAGGTTGCAAACCTCTAAAAATCTTTAAAAGGTTCGGTTTGCGGACCGGTTCCAGAGCTTGTCGAACCTTGTTATAACTAGAAAAAAAAAAACTGAACATTTTTTTACGAAACTATGTGGCTGGTTGACTCAGCGGATAGTGTGCGCGACCGCTGTGCAAGAGGTCGTATGAATTTTTACAGAGTTGCAGCCTCTTCAGGTAGGCCATATCATGAATTGTACGGTGTGGCCCGCTTAGCGGTTAGTGTGCTCGACTCTGAGCATGAGTGTTTATCCCGCCTCAACATCTAATGAAAAAGTTTTTTCATCAAATTTTTTGAAAAGCCTCTCAAAAAGTTGCAGCGCACAAGTAGACTAAGGGAGAGGCTCAATTTTTGGCCCCTCTGGGGCTGGTTGCTCATCTTGACAAGCCGATTTTACTTTTTATGTTTTACCCCTTACGGTGACCCGGATTTAAGATCGTAGCATCATCTTATACACATCTGATTCCCAGGTAATCCTCGGTAGCATGTTAAAGGCTAAGCATTTAGGTGGACTCAAGGCATGTCTTGTGCTTCTTATCTGCGACCAGATTCCCCAGTATACCCTTTCGCCCAGTTCATTTTCCTTGAGTTCTTTCGCTCAGTCCTTTTCGTTAAGATGTATTTTGTTGTTACATATCCTACACATCGTGGTAGGGGTTGTCTCGCTTATCGACTCATCCTCACAGGGAAACACAGTGTGCTCTGCACTATATGATTCAGTGTCGCCATACTCGCAGCTTTTTTCTGAGCTTTTCCCAATTGAAGGCGCTCAACCTCTTACCCTTAATCTAATCTTAGCCCTTAATTTAGCTTGTCCATCTTTCCACGTAATAAGAGTTTCTTTCTTGCACGATTCAGCAGTTTGCCTTGACAGTTTGCCGTATAATTTCCTGAGATCGCTGATTCACTGAGATCATTGAATTATTGGGGACACACGAAAAGGCTTCTGGCGTCGTGTGGTGCTTGATAGTCGTTATTTGCCTGCATTTCCACAAGATTAGCTGAGCCAGCGTGACCCTGGAGGTAGGATAAGCTAGCATCGATGGTGAGGCTCTGACTTCCAAGATAATGTTGTTCTGGTAGGATTCTTGTGCCTTGGAGCAATGTCGAAGTGCGTCTTTATGATGCTGTTGCAGTAAGTACTTAATTTCTCAAAAGTTAGTCGGGCAGTACAGTTCTTAAGTCGAAGTGTACTACTTGTGCTCTCTTTTTTCATGTCTTTTTGGATACAGGCATGATTAGGATAAGAATCAGTGACATCCGTTGAGTTACTGTTGGAATCTAGGCTTCTTGGTGAAGGCGTTCCGGGTGACAAACATGCTTAATTGATTCCGTAAAATGTTGAGCTTGTAACTGAATCTTAAGGATCAACCCGTGCTTATTATGCATACCTGCTTGCACCGAATGTGATTATTAAAATCAGTCTTAAGTTAAGCAGCCGGGACCAGGTGGTAGTGTTTGACTCCTCTAATGCCGCAATTGAATCCTGCAATGTCTCTTGACTTATTTGATCACCTCTTCTGAGAGCTGAAAGTAAACCAAGAGTCTTAAATTACGCCTAGGTTAGCTTTTTGGTACAGACATTCGTGATTTTTCACACAGACGCTAGCCGAACTTGTGTCTTTTTGAATTGATGAGCACAGAAATGCAAAAAAATCGACTTCAGTCTTTCATGCTCACCAATCCAAGCACATTTTTCTGTTTTCTCTCCATTTGGCTGGGTCTCCTCTAAGTCCTTGTGGTTTGGGTGGTCAAAGATGCTTTTTTAAAGTGGGTAGTGGAAGAGTGATTAATTCCGCCGGTTTTCCTAACAGTTAAGAGATGTGTTAACCACTGAACCGAATCACTCTATATTCCCAAGTGGTTTTCTAGTAGTGTTGGGTTGTTCATGAGTGAGTGAACAAAATTGAGTTGTTCACTAAACTGAGCAAGTGCACATGTTCTTCATTAGCGTTGTTCTTGTTAAGTTGTATACTTGTTTAGTTGTTCAGTTGTTCTTGTTTACTCGCTCTTGTTCTGTGAGTTGTTCTTGTTCAGTCAGAGTTGTTCATTTGATCTTGTTCAGCCGCTCTTGTTCTGTGAGTTGTTCAGTCAGAGTTGTTCTGTGACTTGTTCCCTCAATTTGGTGACCCTTCAGCTGTTTTTTGGTCGCCAGCAACATGCTGGCGTGGCAACCATTTTAGAGATGGCTAACAAATAGGCAACATTCCGCAGTGTGACCAGCGACGAAGATTTAAAATTAGTTTGAATGATCGCTAGTCTTCACAATGGTGAAGAACTGGTGAACAACTGGATCAGCACAGATCCAACGAAAGCTTCAAATCAATCACTTATGATCAGCTGAACAAGTGAACAACTTGAAAAACTTTGAAAGCAAGTAATTTTAATTTTGAAATATAAATAAAATTTTAGTGTATTTATAAAAGAGTTTAAACAATTAAAACCCCTAAGAAATCAGAGTAAGGTTGAATAATGAAAACTCATTTTCCTGTCAAAACACTTCTCCTAAACCCACTGTACCTACATCCTAGTTTAAACACCCTCCCAAAAGTCACAAGTTATCAAACACCAGTTCTCTCTTATTTCAGGCGCTTAAACACAGACGTGTCAACTGTTTGTTGTGTATGAGAGACAAAAGCAAGAGAGAGAAGAGAATGATTCTTCTTCTCGCTTAAAGTAAAATTTAAAATTGTCTCTTTTTGTGAAGCGATAGGTAAGGCAACATTTACAGCAGCTCCTAAGTCAACAGATACTACTACTACTACCACTCTAAAAGATTACACTTAAGCCTCTCTCGACATTGAACATGATGAGATATTTATCATCCGTGTTTCAGCTGAATTTTACATTGATTATAAATTGATAAACTGATTATTCAATGTCGCTATATCTCTGCCTGCTCTAAGCTATATGGCTTTGACTTAGTTTATTCATGGTTCAAGTTTTGGTACTTCTTCATTTTAGACGAGTTTGATGCCTACATCATTGTGTCTTTCGTGAATGCCACCCTGGTGCTGAGCATTGGTGAGACAGTGGAGGAAGTAACGGATAGTGGCTTTTTGGGTACCACGCCTACACTGTGCTGTGCCGCTTTGGGTGATGATGCCTTGGTGCAGGTTTATCCGGATGGCATACGTCATATTCGCTCTGACAAGCGTGTGAATGAATGGAAGGCACCGGGCAAGAAATCGATTACCAAATGTGCGGTAAATCAAAGGCAGGTGGTGATTACACTGTCGGGACGTGAGCTGGTTTACTTTGAAATGGATCCGGTAAGCTTTTAAGAGTGGAATTGTATGATTCTTTCCTCCCGCCCCTTTTGCTCTGATGACAAAAACACGAAAAGAACACTCATGTTGAGACACTATGTGTCCTGCAGTGCTGAGCTCTATGTACTTAAGAGGTTTGCCTTTTATAATTGTAGTCTATAAAAGGCAAACCTTCTTGGTACCCAAACCCTTTCCCCAAGTAACCCAAATCTCTCTGAATCTGTTACTAACTTTGTCTCTCTGCCTTCCCCACAGACTGGCGAACTTAATGAATACACGGAACGCTCTGAAATGCCGGCAGAGATTATGTGCATGGCTCTGGGCACTGTGCCGGATGGTGAGCAACGTTCCTGGTTCTTGGCTGTGGGTCTGGCTGATAACACAGTGCGCATACTCTCGCTGGATCCCAACAATTGTCTATCGCCTTGCTCCATGCAGGCCTTACCCTCGCCAGCGGAATCTCTCTGCCTGGTGGAAATGGGTCATACGGAGAGTACCACAAGTGCTGGTGCGAATGCATTGGATGATGATGCACCGCCTCAGCGTGGCAGTGGCAGCAATAAGGGAACCATTTATTTGAACATTGGTCTAAGCAATGGCGTCTTACTGCGTACCGTTTTGGATCCAGTGTCGGGTGATTTGGCCGATACTCGTACCCGTTATTTGGGTTCGCGTCCCGTCAAACTGTTTCGCATCAAGATGCAGGGTGCTGAGGCTGTGCTGGCCATGTCCAGTCGCACTTGGTTGTCGTATTACCATCAGAATCGTTTCCATCTGACACCCTTGTCGTATGAGACCTTGGAATATGCCTCGGGCTTTTCCAGTGAGCAGTGTAGCGAGGGTATAGTGGCCATCTCGACCAACACCTTGCGTATTCTGGCTCTAGAGAAACTGGGTGCAGTATTCAACCAGGTGGCCTTTCCCCTGCAGTACACACCACGCACTTTTGCCATACATCCGGATACGGGACGCATGCTGATTGCCGAAACGGATCATAATGCTTATACGGAGGACACCAAGAGTGCACGCAAGGAGCAAATGGCCGAGGAGATGCGTAGTGCGGCGGGTGATGAGGAACGTGAGCTGGCCAAGGAGATGGCGAATGCTTTTATCAATGAAGTGCTGCCCGAGGATGTATTTTCGGCACCCAAAGCGGGTCTTGGTCTGTGGGCCTCGCAAATACGTTGCCTGGATGCCATGCATGGCCAGACCATGTTTACAGTGCCGCTGACACAGAATGAGGCCATCATGTCGATGGCTTTGCTCAAGTTTTCCATAGCCGCAGATGGACGCTATTATCTGGCGGTGGGCATAGCCAGGGATTTGCAATTGAATCCCAGAGTGTCCCAAGGCGGTTGCATTGATATTTACAAAATTGATCCCACCTGCTCGAGTTTGGAGTTTATGCATCGCACAGAGATTGAAGAGATACCGGGAGCCCTGTGTGGTTTCCAGGGTCGCCTCTTGGCTGGCTGCGGACGCATGCTGCGCATTTATGACTTGGGCAAGAAGAAAATGCTACGCAAATGTGAAAACAAACACATTCCCTATCAGATTGTCAACATACAGGCCATGGGTCATCGTGTTTACGTTTCCGATGTTCAAGAGTCGGTGTTCTTTATACGCTATCGTCGTGCGGAGAATCAGTTGATTATCTTTGCCGATGACACACATCCACGTTGGGTAACAGCCACCACTTTGTTGGATTATGATACCATAGCGGTGGCTGATAAATTTGGCAATTTAAGTATACAACGTTTGCCCCATTCCGTGACTGATGATGTGGACGAAGATCCCACTGGCACCAAGTCGCTGTGGGATCGTGGTCTGCTCTCGGGAGCCTCACAGAAATCGGAGAATATATGCTCTTTTCATGTGGGTGAGATTATTATGTCGCTACAAAAGGCCACCTTAATACCTGGAGGTTCCGAGGCACTCATCTACTCCACGCTTAGTGGCACCGTGGGCGCCTTTGTACCCTTTACCAGTCGCGAGGACTATGACTTTTTCCAGCACTTGGAGATGCATATGCGCAATGAGAATCCACCCTTGTGTGGACGTGATCATTTGAGTTATCGCAGCTCTTATTATCCGGTCAAGAATGTGCTGGATGGTGATCTGTGTGAGCAGTATTTGTCCATTGATGCAGCCAAACAGAAGAGTATTGCAGGGGATATGTTCCGCACACCCAATCAGATTTGCAAGAAGCTGGAGGATATACGTACCAGATATGCTTTCTAAGAGGTGAGTTTGAATCGAAAGAGAATTGTGGAAAGGGGGTTTAAATGATGAGATAGCAATTACCTTGGGACACCTATGAAATACCTTGATTAGTGTAAATTTTATAAGAAACTGAACCAATTAATTGTAAACCAATATTTGTCAAGTGTTTGAAAATGTTTCTAAATTTGTTTCTCTTCTTTTCCTTGCAGTTTCTTCAACTTCTGTTTCGGTGTAACAACCATTTGGCCTGTAAATGATGAGGTAACTATTTATACTTGCCATCTTTCTTCCCTTTTTTCTACATGATGATTTACGTTTTTACCTTGGGACACCTATGAAATACCTTGATTAGTGTAAAAGTTGATTTATAAACTGACTTTAAAACAAAATCCCTACAAAATTGTGTCTCTTCCTTACTAATTGCCTAATGTTCTCTTACAGTTTACCTGGTTAATGATCTCCCGTACACTTGGCCGCATTCTAAGGTGAGTTTTTAAGTATTTTAACCCGTTATAACCTTTTTACCATGATGTTATTTACATATGTTAGACTAATGAAATAATTTGATTGAAAATTAGTAACTGAGTTTCTTTACAAACAATTAAACTTTGTTTTAAATTTCGAAAAATTTCTAATTTAAACATTTTGCTTTTCTTGTTTCAGCTCCTCCAACTACTACTTGGGTCTAGGCTCTTTAGTCTTAACTATACTTCATATAACTAGGTAAATTATTTGACTAAATTTTAATATGCCCTCAACTAATTTCTGATTTTTCTTTCTTTGCAGATTTTACTTGCACATTTAAACACTAAAAACAACCACTAAACGACTGCCTATTTATATTAGTCTAAGTTTCTACACAAACATACAAAAATATCACATAAATATTCACTTTAATTTAAAGAATTTTAAATAAAATTAAATGGAATACAAATTGTAAGCCACAACATGTTTTGGGTTATCTTTTGATTTTGCCGCAGCTAAAATTTAGCCAAACGAGCGCATGCTTGACGCATTTTCCAGTACGTTCTTGCTGGGATTTTAAAATAATTGGATATAATAGGCGGCACAGTTCTCCACTTTAGTTGAGCTGAGGCATAGACTAAGTCTCAGCTTAGAAGATTTCTCTATATTCAGGGGAATATTTTTCAGTGTCACTTGGACGCATTCGACATTGATTTGCATTCAGGCAATAATCCAGAAATTTAGGAGTTGTATTTAGTCACACCTTAAAATGAACACAACCACAACTATATCCGATCCATCCGATTTGTATGATTGAACAGTCTTGCAGTTTAGCTACCTAGGCTACACATTCGTTATGGGTATGGGAACTGAACTCGATGTAAAAGCTAAGGGTGCCTTTGGTTCAGACCCAGCCAGCACATAGTCCCGGGGGACCAAGTGTCTGCGGCTTTCACACACACGAGAGCAGAATATTTGCAGACTTCTAATTGTGTAATTCCTCGAGCTTAAAAAAGCGATGAAATCGGCTGTTGTCTTTCTTGCTCAGCAGCCCAAGTTTATAAATATATCTGTCCTCTGCATTTGGTCAGTTTTGCTTTGGATGCTATCAGCCGTTTTGGGATAATGATCATATCCGAAATGGCTCAAAATCAATATTTTTCAAGCCAAAAGAATTGCTAAATAAGTGAAAAATCCAAACATTTGTGAACCGATTCCCGCGACGCATATTCTTTATATTCTGGTATGACAGAATAACAAGATTGGAGATTGTCGGCATTATAATAAGCAGTATGTAATGGAGCTAGATGGGACACTGTATAAAAGTTAGAAAGGCATCGCTAGGAAGGCAATGGAATGGAATACATTGGGCGGAGTCGGTCGGAGACTTAAGGGAAGACTGTCGGTAGTAAAGCAGAAAGCATCTGGAAAAGCTGGGGAGAACTCATAGCGACGGCTAAGAACAGAGTTCCTTGGAAGAGGGCAGAGGTTGAATTAGGTTAGAAGATAAAGTTGCAATGTGATTTGACTAATATTCGAGATGTGCTTAAAAGGCAAGGCTACTTTTCATTTTTCTCAAAAACCTATTTATTATGGGTTTGCGGGTTCGAATACAATTTTATTAGAAATGTACGGAAATTTAAGGCTCAAGGTTTTTGGCAAAAGGTTTTTCAAAGTTTTAATAGAATAGCAATTAGTAAGCTGAATGCCCCTCAATATTCAGCCTTGTTCTCAATTTCAGTTCCGCAGAAGTTTTGTGATTTAAAATCGGTTTTTGGTCTGAATTTATTCTCAAAAATTCGAATTGGAATTGAGTTTTAGTCTTGTTTAGTTTGAAATCACATAATTTTTGTGGAAGTGGAACTGAAAACGAGGCAGATTATTTCTGAAAATTTAAATATAAAGGTATCAC
Organism: Lordiphosa collinella; assembly: GCA_018904265.1. Taxonomy (NCBI): domain Eukaryota; kingdom Metazoa; phylum Arthropoda; class Insecta; order Diptera; family Drosophilidae; genus Lordiphosa; species Lordiphosa collinella. The sequence goes on from JAEIFV010001231.1 coordinate 48,884, forward strand.
TGTATCAAGTGGAGAAGTAACGAGAAGTAATGTTAAATTTTTTAATGAAAATGTTTCATTCATTCAGATGTAAAATTTGTTTCGACATTTTTGTATGATAATTTTACTTTACGTCTCGTTACTTCACAATTGGATACACAACTTAAAGTTTAAATTTCAAATTATTACGACGATGTCGAGTATCGAGTATGTCTCTCCAAGACCACCGTGGCCATCCAAGAAAAATAAACCACCATTTTTATCATCAATTGGCTTCGTTTATGTATCATCGACTTGCCAATGTTCTAGGTTTAACATAGATAACATACATTCGTTTGAACTGATTGGTTGACTGGTTGGAATACACCTCCTACAACTGCGGAATCTCTGGTTGCACTAGAAACCGAGATAGATAAAAGACGTCCAATCTATTCATTGTATAATCTTTGCTTCATGCAAACGCCTTCTTTAAGGGGGTATTGCTGCTTGGCCAAAATTTTTTTCGATTTTTTTTGCATATTTTTATAGCTTGGATATTTGAGAATATCGACCTAAAAGGATTTTTTGAAATTCGAAGTACTTTAGAAGATATAGCCCTTTTAATGACCCAAAGTGACTCGATTTGCCTAGCAACTGCAAACTTAAAACGCGTTAATCACGAAACCACGTTTTTCGAGCTGGCGGCACTGATTGCGCCCGTAGTTCTGAACTGATTTTGGTGAAACAAAGTGCAATCGACGAAGAATTGTCACCATAATTTCAATCATAATTTTAAAAAAATTAAAAAAAAATTTTTTTTACACTAAACTACAAAATAATTCCCCAAAATCGATTTTTCATTTTTCAATGGCCGCCATTTTGTAAAAAAAAAAATCGCAAAATTATGATTGATATAGTGGCCCAAATCACATCTGTACTGGATCTAACGCCGTTTACTTTTTCCTCAGATCCGAAGTGAGTATCCGCCGCCGCAGCATACCTTTTTTTCGACGTACAACTTTGTAGGACGACAACTTTTTGAACAGCCCTCGTACAAAGGAAAACACATTTTTTTTAAATTAATTCAACAGAATTTAAATAACTATTTCCGATTTCAAATAAGATTTTTTTTAAAAAAGGTCCAAAAACAGCCTTCCAAGTAGCAATACCCCTTAATAGAGTAATAAAATTTAAAGCGATGCAATCCCCAATAGTAAGCAGCAGAAAATACATTTTATTTCATCACGAATCTGTCTTTAAAATTCCCAACTGATTCTCACACTTTGGTTATGGAGGAGGGCTGTTGGTTATGGAGGAGGGCTGTTAGTTAGCTATTCGCCACAATTTACTCTTTTTAATACTTCTAGTTAATTTTTTTGTCTTGCCCTTCATTTTCAGCCTAGTTTTCTTCTTAGATATCGGATTTTAAAATTTAAAAACAATTTATACTAGAATACAGAATGAAATTGATCATTAGATTTATTTCTACAAAAAAATATCAGAATTTTTAAATTAATGCGGGACAATAGTACAACTTTAAACATGTGTAGATTTAATTTCTTACAATCTGTGTTATTCTGTTGAGAATAGGACGATGATAGGAAAAGTAGGAAATGAAAAGTAGGAATTTCATTGTGATTTCCAATTACCTCCTTCTCTTACATACAAATCTATTAAACCAATGAATTAAAATTTTCTTTTGAAAAATGCTACCATTCCATCAGTATTTTCTTAAGACGTTGTCACGTTCACAATCGTCAGTAAACCGACTTTACAGACAACCAATTTTTTATTGTTTTTTATTTTTGTTGTTTTTAAAATTTTCTATATTTTTCCGATATTTGTTCACAACGCTCTGAGGTCTCAAATACGTTTTTTCGCAGCTGAGCTTCAGTGCATATTTCTTTTTCCTTTGTTTCTCTTCTTTGCTGCTGTCACATATAGAGAAAAAATAGGTCATGTCCGTTTGAAACCCGCATCTCTTAAGAAAAACGGATTTCGATTATAAGAGAAACTATCGTAATTCTCGTATGTCCGGATACATACGAGAAATTGTCGGGTGGGTATGCACACACACACAGCGCACACCTGAAAAATCGAAGGTCCACATTGAAATTTCATTTTCAAATACCAAAACATCAATGCTAATCGATCAATTTTTTACAGCTTTACCAAATAGGCCAGTATAAATTTGAATAGTCCGATCAACCTATGTTAAAAATCAAGAAAAACAACTTTAAATAACATTCCCTCTCAATGTGTTAGCCACACCACACCACACCTATTGATCCACACTGGAATTTTCAATCACTATGTCAATATTTTGGTTTCAATCATTTTTACGAAATGAAAATAAGTGATTTCAATTATTGCCCAATTCCAAATATTTTCGAAAATGCCCAATTTGAAGCAGCGACCAAACTAATATCAAAATTGAACTTGCCGCACATGTGTGCCTCAGATGTTTGCAATTACATTCAAATAGAGGAAAAAAGACACAAATCAAGGCAAAGACATTGCACAATTGCATAACCAACTGAGAGAGGAGGGCTGCTGCTGCTGCTGCTACTTTTCTAGGGACAAGACGTGCATTTCAGGTGCAGATGCTGATGATCATTTGCCGGAACTGAGCGACTTCCGTTCGCATGTGGCACTGGAACACCCCTTCACTTAACCGATCTTCCAGGGGCAGCAGCATTGACAAACAACACGTGTGCGTGAGTGAGTGAGTGAGTGAATGAATGAGCGAATGTGGGGCCAGGGCAATCAATGTAATGTTTATGCTGACGCTGACGCTCAAGCAAGCAAGATCCAGGCAGGCGGGCAAGCATGGGGCAGGCACTCACCCAGTCAGTCAGCCGCAAATTGCTTTCAATTATGTTGCATGCTGCTCCCGTTTTTATGGCTCATTGTTGACGTGTCTCCAGCAGTTGTTTTCGTTTTGATGATGATGATGCTGCTGAGCTGCTGCTGCAATTTTTTGGTTTTACTAGTTTCAAACACTTTTTCGGCTGTCCGAACAGACCACAGAGATCGCATTGATCTTAAGCATTGGTTTCAACATTAAAATGTTCCATTATGCTGCCGCCCAAGAATCACAGCAAATTGCTTGCGGAAGTGTGCCACGCCCACCAAAGTGCATGTTTGACTGCAGAGAATGGAGACCGGAGAACGGCGAACGGAGATTGCGATTGCCGATTGCGATTGAGTTACTCATCATCATCATTATCATCATTGTCTTCGCATCTTCATCTCAATCTTCCCAGCTGCGTGCAAATTTGTGCTTTTAAAAACAAACTAAAGTGAAAATTATGTCAAACCTGTTGACCAGCCGGTGCCTGCGCCTGTGCCGGCCGCTCCCCATCTCTGTCTGAATTGAGTAATTTGTTGCAAACACAATTAGATGCAACAGATTGTTGACTAAACTGACCGAAACGTTTTCCAGTTGAGATCCCAGTGGATCGTTTGCCCCCAGGCGGAGCTGCTGACAACCTGGAGAGTTCAATTGAGTTCAGTGGAGGAAGCCCTCGTCACATTTCATAATTTTTAGCCAATTATGCGAAAATTGCCAGCCAAAACAAACAGACCTTGGGCCGAGTTAATGACATTGAATGGGGTCAGGCCGCAAGACGAGCAATGGCAAACGGCAACGGGCAACGTCAACGTCAGCGACGTATACGAATCCGAGGAAAGATTGCTGACAGCAATCAACAGTTGTGGACTTGGACTTGCCGCATGTGAGTGTCACTCTGCTCGTCGGCTTCTCCTCGGGCCAGTCAGCAATTTATGTACATATGCAGCCGGGCTACAACAAGATTGAAGGAGATTCGTGCGATTCATGCGAGGCTAAGTGGGCTAGTTGGAGGCCCTACACACACACAGTTTGGGGCACAGGAAATGAACCCATTAAAATTTGTCGAAAAGTTAGTCACGATTTTCTGATGAAGTGAATTTGAGATATTTCTATTGGATGAGTTAGTAATGACTTTATCATAAAATTGAGATGGAAATATGGTAAAGAGAAGGAACGAACCGTTGTCCCAAACCCCACTATTCTCATATCATGTTAAACTATGGAAAGGTCCCTTCAAGAGATAGAGAGCGCAGCTCAAGCTTAAGAAGAAAATATTTCAAATTGAAGCACTTTTGGGTGTGTAGGTTCCCCCTAAAAAGTGGAGGACACGAATCTTTGTCAGATGAGATTTTGGAGCTATTCCATACACTTGGATCCCATATCTCCAAGCTGGTGCTATAATTGCCTTGTAAATATGCACTTTGTTACGGAAAGAGAGTTTATTCCTACTGGAGAGCAGCCATCCCAGTTTCTTCACTCTGCCGTAAAGTGATCTTACAAGCGTGTTGATATGGGTTCCGAATGTACGGCGCTTGTCCAGATATACTGCCAAGTATTTATGTCCAGGCAAATGCCGTAATAGCCACGGCACTCATCGCGACGAAGTGAATATGTTACACTGGCACATTTATACAGGTTTAGCCCAATGCTCCATCGCTAGCCCATCTGCTGAAGTGATACAAATATTGCTGAACGACATCGGTGGCATTAGTAGATGCATGGGTCTCTCGCCATAAAAGCAGTATCGTCAGCAAATGTTGCAATGAGTAAGTCTTGGGGGTCTTCAATGGGTATTGTTCCTCCTCGGCATCATAATGTATGGAGTATCGGTTGGTCCGGGACACTCCTTGGGCACACCAGCATTACCTCACCTGAACAGCTCCTTTAGATTACTGGTGTCGTCTAAGCTTTTCACAAGAGTAAAGCTGGGCGAGGAGTCTTTTACCTTGTAGAGCAATCCGTCATGCCACACTCTATCAAAACCTTTTAATGTCAAGGTAAACCGCAACCACGTATTCCGCGAGAAAAAGTAGTCACCCTATTCAGCTGCTCAGGGGTCCCAGGTGACTTTCTAAACCCGACAAAGGGAGGTATCCTGCCACACCCCATCGATTGCCATAATTCGGGCTAGTAGGCACCTCTCGAAAATTTTCGATGTTGTGGATGGAGCGTTGGCTGTTGACTCACCCCACGGGCTTAGTGACGTTTGGCCTTTTCCACACCTTGAAAGTACCCAGTCCAATCGTAAAATAAGACCCACCCTTTTGGGGGGCTTGTGACTATTGTCAGGCCCTGGGCTTTTGTTGTTCTTGTTGGCCTGACCTCCCCAGAGTATTGGCGGAACTGGGGCGTTAGCTGCCAGGGGTTGGACTGCTCTACTTCTCCTGGGGTCCTAGTGGTTTCAAATGGCTAAATCTGTCCTCTAAATTTTCCGCTAATGCTTCCGCCCTTTCCTTGAAGATTTCGCGTACCGTCCGCTTGCGGATTGGAGTTAAGGGGCAGCCTGCTTTTACCTTCTTGACCAGAGGTATTTTATCTCTACCTTCGCGTCGTCTTCTGGCCCGCATTTTGAACTCTTTAGCCCTCTTTTATATACCCTATCCTTGGTCCTTGTGCCTCCTCAGTCTCCTTTGATGACTGAGCATCGTGCGCGAGGCTGCGCTCCTAGGGTTTCCTTTGAACGCGCTTTGAGGGCTGCCGCTGCCCTTTTTCGAAAATTGCATGTGATCCTTTGTATCTTCAGGAAGGGTTATCCGGGTTGAGGTCCAAGGTTCTTTCCAGGTCGTTCCTGAAAAGTGCCAGGTCAGTGTCAGGTGGTAACCGCCCGTTTGTCACCCTTGTTCAGGAGCTCCAATCACTATGTCGATACTCACTCATCAACGCAGTCCGTATATCCTACACACCGGTGCCGTACGTCTATCAACAACCGGTCAGCCTAGTTTCCCCAGAACCTTTGAATCAAACACCTTATCATAACGTGGGGACTACAGTTGATGACAAAAAGATAGTCGGTCAAGCCCGACTATAATATACTCTGTACCTGTGAAGTGCTGCCCATTCCCGTTGCGACCGGTACTGCCCATTATTGTTTGTTTTCCTTATAACTCGAACATCGTTCATCCGATCTTAAAAATTCCTCCAGCGGATCGAAAAAGAATCCCGAATACCAAATATAACCAGAAGGTTCGAACCTTCTATCTATAAAACTGTAGGAGATATGACGTTTTTTCGATATTGCGGGGGAGGGCGGGAGCGTGGCCAACATTGAAAATAAACTTGATCTGCCTGCAAGTATAAGAAACATATGTTCCATACATATCAATCTATCTTACGCTGACGCAAATCTTTAAACAGAGACACACAACACCACGGTTGTCGAGTATTTCGTATTTTGTTGCTGCAGAAAGCCCTGCGCTGCTGCACCGAACTTTAAGTTGCTTATAACTTGACTATCGTTCATCCGATTCTTACCAACTTCAGATGGTACGAACCAGCCATTATGGCTATTATGTACATTTGCACAAACTAAATATACTCGGTGTATCTTTGGTACAGAGTATAAAAACGTACTTACTCCCTTGAGAGGCTTTTTTACATCCAACTCTATTTTTGACTAAACATGATTCCTGCTTTATGCAACAAGCAGGCTGTGCAAAAATTTTGAAGTTTAAATAATTTTAGTTTTGACCATAGTAGGCCTTGGAATCATCCTTTCGTTTGCCACTTATATTTACTTTCAACTGAATTCATTTGTGCTTGGCTTTCGTCCAACAGCACACGTTTACTTCCAATTTTTTTTTTTGGGTTTTTTTTTTTTTTTTTATATTTCTTCGCTGACACTTATTGTTTAAAATTTAAGACTTACTTTTACTCTTACTTGTGTATATTGTTCCAATAAGGGCTAATTCTCCTCTTCTTCCTCACATTTCTCTGAGACATTTCAGTGTCTGTGGTGTATGTGGTATCCTGAGTGTCCGTATGGAAATCAATTTCCGAAGATCGCTTATAGGATTCTAACATGAAGAAATTTGCAGCAACAACTTCGTATGTGTCTCTTGTCTTTCTCTTATGCTTTTGTGAAATTGGAGCAACAATAGAAAAACTCTGCAGTCTGCAGTGCCAATTTTGTTTTTTTCGTGTGCGTCAAGGTATGCTTAACAAGGTAGCCGCACTCTCTCTCGCCCTCTTTGCTCGCCGCTTAAGTGTCTGTCTGTGAACAACAGTCTTGTGCGAAGGATCTCTGCGGACGAATTTTTTGTGTTCTGCCTCCTAATTTTGTTTGACACCAGCGCTCTCTTGCGTTCGCTCATTTTGACATTTATATAAGAGGCGGTGAGAGAGCAAGTGCGGCTACCTTGTCAAGTATACCTTGCGCCAGACAGCCACAAGCACACACACGCATATCAATTAAAAATAGCCGGTTTTCTCTTTCGTTTACTTGTGGTTGTTGTTGCTTAAAACAAATTTGATTTGTGTTAATGACCCCTGATGTATACTACGGTGTTTTTAGACCAGGGTTTCCCAAGAAAAGAGGCTCTTTGTCTGTCTCTAAAACTTGCTGTTGCATTACTTCACCTAGCATTCGGTGTGAATCGCCGAGTGTGTTCGGCCCCCCGGTACATGGCTGGGGAACACTGTTTTAGGCTAGGGGGGTGAGATAAAGAAATAGAGGATGGGAAACACATTTGAGAGAACAGTCATAAAAGAACAGCCTCACAGTTTCAGCTTTTATGGGAAACTACCAAGTGGAAAGCGTCATCGATTTTAGCAATCTTGTTGCTTTGGAATTCCCAAGCAGTTATGGCATTGCTGGTTGACAGTTGGCAGTTGACAGGCAAATACTGCTGCTGTTTTGTGTTCCTCGAGCTGGCTAAAACTTGCATAGTTTGAAAATTCATTTTCTATAAAATAAATTAAAGCAAAAAGGTTGTTTGATTGGATAATGGGCGTCCTTACTTTTTAATCTGTGGAGCTCTTGATTCAATTCTTTATACAATAACGAACATTCTTCTTTTCTGACAATGCACTATGCTCTTGATACAAATACGCTTAGCACTTGATTCAAGCATTTTTCTTTTTGATTTGAGAATGTTTCGTTCTTGGCTCAAGTAAGCAAAAGTTTACACATTGAAACATTTCGCTCTTGGATCAAGGGTTTTTATTCTTATCGAACTTTTGACATCAAACATTCTTGATTCAAGTATGAAATTCTCTATTTTTTCTCTGATTGATGCTATACCATAATGCATTTTCTATTAAACATCACTTAAAAAGTTTTAAAGAAAAGTAAATGAAGTCTAGTGCACTTAGTCAAAGGTATAGCAAATATTCTGAGCGCTATCGCATTTGAAAAACATACGTTCTTGAATTTTTAGGGGTCTTCTCATTCAAAACCCGTTTTTTGGACCCTTTTAAAAAAAATTCTTATTTGAAACCGCAAAGAATAATTGAAAACTTTTTTATTTATTGTATTACAAAAGGTTCAAAGTAAATAAAAAAATTTTTTTGCCTCGATACGAGGGCTGTTCAAAAAAGTAATGAGACTTCAAAGTTGGTGTTGCGTGAAAAGAAAAAAAAAACGGGGTTATAATCAGTATAGATGTAATTCTCGGCTGAACCTCAAACTTAATTTTGTGATTTTTTTGACAAAATGGCGGCCATTCAAAAAAAAAATTTCAATTTCTGGCTTTTTTGTAGTTTAGTGTAAAAAAAAAAATAGTAAAAATTTTTTAAAATTATGGTCGAGGTTCAGCCAGAATGTGCAATTCTGCGTCGATTCCACTTTGTTTCATGAAAATCGGTTCAGTTGAACTGGAGATATCATGGCCGCCAGTTCGAAAAACGTGGTTTCGAGATAAACGCGTTTAAAGTTTGAAGTAATTTTTTTGGAAAAAAAAAAAAAAAAATCAAAAATGTTTAAATGCAGTTTTAAAGAGCCGACAATTCTCCGTCGAATTCACTTTTCAAAATCTCCGGTTGTTATCGTACAAACATCGGTCCAGGGTTTAAAACCTCTGAGAACACTTTTCCATTGGTCACTAAAAACATATCTCGACTTTCAGTTTTCGTTTTTGGGGGTATTTTATATCAGCTATAAATAAATGCAAAAAAAAGTAAAAAAGTTGCTCAAGAGAAGACTCTCTCTAAAAGTTTGCATTGCTTCTGGAATTCTAGGTCAATTGGGTCCCCCATAAAAGGACTGTTTTATCTGGGGGTGAGATAACGAAATAGAGTTTGGGAAAATCCTTTTGGGAACAGTCATGCCTCACAGTTTCAGCTTTTATGGGAAACTACCAAGTGGAAAGCGTCATCGATTTTAGCAATCTTGTTGCTTTGGAATTCCAAGCAGTTATGGCATTGCTGGTTGACAGTTGGCAGTTGACAGGCAAATACCTGCTGTTTTGTGTTCCTCGAGCTGGCTAAAACTTGCATAGTTTGAAAATTCATTTTCTATAAAATAAATTAAAGCAAAAAAGGTTGTTTGATTGGATAATGGGCGTCCTTACTTTTTAATCTGTGGAGCTCTTGATTCAATTCTTTATACAATAACGAACATTCTTCTTTTCTGACAATGCACTATGCTCTTGATACAAATACGCTTAGCACTTGATTCAAGCATTTTTCTTTTTGATTTGAGAATGTTTCGTTCTTGGCTCAAGTAAGCAAAAGTTTACACATTGAAACATTTCGCTCTTGGATCAAGGGTTTTTATTCTTATCGAACTTTTGACATCAAACATTCTTGATTCAAGTATGAAATTCTCTATTTTTCTCTGATTGATGCTATACCATAATGCATTTTCTATTAAACATCACTTAAAAAGTTTTAAAGAAAAGTAAATGAAGTCTAGTGCACTTAGTCAAAGGTATAGCAAATATTCTGAGCGCTATCGCATTTGAAAAACATACGTTCTTGAATTTTTAAGAATTCTGTTCTTATTATCGTTCTTAATTCGTTCTCATTCTGATAAGGATAAGTATTTGATCTTACAAATCAAACAACGTTTAATAAAATGGAGTAAAATTTAAATTCTTGGATCAAGAAATTCGTTCTCAGAACAAAAATTGTCATTCTTTCCGTACTTGTGACATCGAACATTACCAATATCAAATAACTTTCTCCAATTTATGTGGCGACCTTTCTAATGTTTAATTAGTTTGCGTTTGCTCACAACTATAAACAACTTATGCATTGACAAACCAAAAAGAGCGTGGACAAACCTTTACAGCTGTTGCATGGATATCCAATCCAATCATCAGAAGGCGTTTCGCTAAATGACTTTTGATCATTGAGCAAATTCCATGCAATCAGAACTTTAAACAGTTGGGAACTGGAAAGCGCAATGAAAGCAAAATTGGACTCACATACAGAAAGCCAACCTTAATGGCTGTCGTTGCATAGCTTCGAGCTAAAGTTACTAAGTGAGTAAGCTTGGAGCTTTCTAGCGAGCTTAGAACTGACCGTTAAATTTGAATGTCAAACATTCAAATAGCATGAGTTGTTACATGAAACTTTTGTTAGTTTCGTTTACAAAACAAGAGAGCGTGCCTTTTCTCATATAAGTTTTTTCCAATTTATTTGGCGACAAGCAACTGTCTGCAAATGAGCAGAACAAAATAAGTGTCTGCGAAAAGTATTTTTTATATTATAAATTGATCCAAACGCACTCAATTCACACAGCCATGCGACGTTATTTATTCAAAGATTGTTGTCAAAGACTCACACACGAGAGCAAAACACAGCCTCGCATACATACGCAAAAGAAAAAGGCGACAAGAATGCGGAGGATCCCTCTGCATATAGACCGCTATGTATGCTGGACACGATAGGCAAATTATTCGAGAAAATTATTTGCAATCGAATGGAGAAGAACCTTCTGAACAGACAAGGTCTCTCAGTGTACTAGTTTGACTTCAAAAAGGGGCGAAGCACAATTGTTGCCATTTCGACGGATAGCAAGGAGGCGCAAAAAAGTACTGTCTAGTAACAACATTAGACGTCAGGAATGCCTTTAATTCTGCAAATTGGACCAAGATCTTTGAAGCACTTACAAGGCTTGGTATACCTAAATACCTTGAGCAGCTGGTGGCCAGTTATTTTGGAAACCGTACACTGCTGTACGACACGTCGGAAGGTCGGAAGACACACCGGGTCACAGTTGGCGTTTCACAAGGCTCCGTTATAGGGCCGATGTTGTGGAACATAATGTATGATGGAATCCTCACGCTTAACACGCCGGCAGGAGTGCAAATCTTAGGGTTCGCAGACGACATTGCCATCACAGCAGTAGCTAAAAACCTGGTAGAGGAGAAAACCAACGAGACTGTGGTACTAGTCACCGAATGGCTCGACGCGAATGGACTAAGTCTGGCTCCCCACAAGACTGAGACAGTCCTCATAAGCAGTAGGAAGCGTGTAGAGACTGCTAGCATGAGAGTCGGAGACCAACTAAGTCAATCGAAGGAGGCCATTAAGTACCTGGTCTCACCTTTAAAAGCCACCGGCAGTATGTAGAGGAGTAAGCCGTAAAAGCCATAAATGCATTAACTGGCATAATGGCGAACATTGGCGGACCTGGGCAGCGTTGCAGATGGATGATTTGCCTTGTGGTCAAGTCTATTATTCTCTATGCATCGCCTATATGGGCCCCTGCATTAGCAGTGGTTGCAAAGGCGCTTACAGAAGATGTGCGCTAAGGCTAATAAGTGGCTTCCGAACAGTATAGGATGACGCCGCACTAGTCCTCGAGGAAATGGTCCCGCTCGACCTCCTTGCGATGGAAAGTAGAAGCCCTCCTACAGACCATTGGCGGCCGGAGCGTACGATGGCTCAATGGCAGACGAGATGGATGTCTACAACTAACGGCAGCTGGACCAGACGACTGATAGCAGACATACGGCGGTGGGTGGGTAGAAAGCACGGACAAGTCGACTTCTATTTGACCCAATTACTAACGGGACTTGGAAGCTTTAATCCTATATTTATAGGTTTAAGCACGAGACGGATCCGTTTTGTACTCACTGTGCGCGGTCTATTGAAGACGCAGAGCATGTCTTTTTTGTCTGTCCGAGATTCTCTGCAGAATGGGAAGAGCTAAGCATAGGCATTGGAAGGCCATTCACAGTCGCTGACTTGATGGATATTCTACTTAGCTCGCAAAACAATTGGGCTGCTATTTGCACCATGGTTGCAGAGATAATCAAATCCTTGTGCCGCGCTGAAAGAATGCGCAATTCAAATTCAAATCCTAGACATGGATCTAGTTGAGACTTTCATGCTATCTCCCCCTTGTGAGGTAATACTTAGCGGTGGTTCCGCGAGAGGGAATCGGAGAATAGGGGTGGTTTTAGTGGGTGAGGAATTCCAAGTCCCACACTTTAAGGCTTTAAACATACGCAAAAGACAGTTTGGAAGTTTGCTCTCGGCAAAAGTGTCAGTGAAAGACATGAGGGAAACAGAAACGAAATAAGCGGTCTTTGCTCTGAGAGCAACAGAATTTTCACTCCTCTTTTTTCGACCAAACTGTTTTTGTTGACACGCTGAAAGTGTTGAGAGTCTTTATTCCAAAACTAGCTGCACTCTTTAAGGTCGCCTCTTAATAAATCTTTTACTTACTTTTTAAGAGATTTTCCTCAATACCTTCCTTTTATATTCTTTTGAAATCTGATTTCTTTTATAATTCTCTAATATTCTTAAATAATTCGTCTTTGTATCGTCCGATCAATTCGCTTATACCCCACGCATCCAGCGTAGAGCCTGCTCCTCTCTCCACCTCTCCACAACTCTCACCCAACGCCCAAACACGTGCACATCAAAATCTAAGCTTTATAATTGGTTTGTCGAGCTGCCAGCAACCGGCTGCTCAGCTGCCCAGGTCCAGGTCCAGCCACAGCCACTTGGCCAAAACCAACGTCAAAGATGCTAAGTGAATTAAAATAATGCCGCTGATGCTCATCATGATGCTGATGCTGATGATGATGAGGCTGGCTGATGATTCTATTTATTACATGGTGAGCAATTTGCAATTCCTCGTTTCTTTATTTTGCGCTGCGTTTTAATTATTTGCCGTGCCGTTAGTTTTAATAAAGTTGCTAACTGTGAAAAGACGTGACTGGAAAACCGCCACGGAAAATGAGCATTTAATTCGCAGGCGAAAGTGTCGGTGCCCCTAGAGACGGTGGCTGATTAAAATCTCGGCGCGTCCAGCTAAATTCGCAGGAAATTCTTACACGCAAGCTTTTTGGCTGTGGCGATCGTGGACAGCTGAAAAGTTGCTGCCCAAAGCTTCTCCGGTGGAGCGAAATTTTATCACGCAAGGCATTTGAGCCATGCCAAGTGATAAGCATCTAAGTGAGAGAGAAGAAGGCTGATTCGGCTGCGATCTGGTCAAGCAGATTGCAATCCAAATGCGCACGGGCAAAACACGCCCCACACACAACACAAAAGCGGGATGCCTTATCGCCAGCTGGGAATCTGCACTTGGAGAAAAAATTCTTGCTTGAAATCTAACCGAAACAAAAGACAGAAAAGCATTTTTTCCAAGTGAACGCATTCCGAGATTGCAATGAAAACTGCTTCCCGGCAGGCAGGCAGGGACAGCGACCATGGAATGGGCGTGTGTAGTGTATAGGGTTCTGCTCCAAGTGCCAAGTGTTTGCGCCAAGCGTTGATTGTGCTTATCGCTGCCGCAGATCGCCAGCTGCTGCTGCCGCAACATGTGGCGTGAATAGAGATTGCGTGCTGCTGCTCCTCTCCAGAAATTCGCAGCCAACCAACTGATGAATGTCCATGTTATGCGATCTAATGATCTAGAAATGAAGTTAATAAATCGTTTAGCCGAATGGGAACATAAGACTGCGACTCAGGCTGGACTATTCCGGCCTGACCACCATCGAATCGGGGCCCCAGTTGAGCGACAATTTGCATAACTACTCCGCTTATGCTCCAAACATAACAAATTACAACAATTTTGCGTACATACCAGGCAGAAAACGAGGCATTTAGCACAGAAATGTGGAGAAGGGGATGGACATTTGCATTGCCTTAACGGGAATCCAAACAATGTGGCCGAGAGATGAAAACGATGAGCCAACAAGACGACCAAGATAATGGGTGGCACATGCTAATGGGCATAATCACATAGCAACTAGATGAGCAAATAAAAAACAACAACCAACTTAATTACAGGGGAAAATGATGACTAGAAAAGATTAAGAAAATAAAAAACTCCTCAATAATTTACCGGGGTTAGATCAAGAGAAGATACCACGGATACCCCGGGAACAAGTTCAATAAATTGTAAAACTTTAACAATGATCGCGTTGTATGAAAACTTTTCGGGTCTCTCAAACCGGGCCGTAAACTAAACCTTACTAAATAATGACCTCCCAAAACTGAACCCAATCCAGAACTTCACTTTTCGGTAAAAGTATCGGTTCAAAAAATGACCTTAAATCACCTTCATAAAAAACACAGAGAGAAGCTCTTTTACGGACATTTGACTGGGGGACCAAAACGAGAAAACATTTGTCTTTGCGACAGATTTCTTTGGCTACGCTTTTGATTTTGCAAAGTCAACCGTTTTAGTCTTTGTATTGCCTTGAAAAACAGTAACCCAGCAGTGAACAACACAGTGACCAAACAGTGGTCACCAAACGTGACTGAAATAGTGACTATAAAAGGGGCCAAACAATGACCAAATCAGTGATTAAAAAAAGGGGCCTAACGGGGACCAAAACAGTGTTCAAACAGTGAACACAACAATGTCCAAATAGTGACCAAAACAGTGTTGCATAAGTGATCAAAATAGTGAATAATCAGTGACCCAACAGTGATCAAAACAGGGACCTAACAGTGACCAAACAGTGACCAAGCTGTGACTAAATAAGTGATAAAGCAGTGACCAAGCTGTGACTAAATAAGTGATGAAACAGTGACCAAATCAGTGACCAAAACAGCCGCCAAAATAGTCATCAAACAGTGACCATAATAGCAACTATATTGAGCACGATTACGATCCCTTAAAGATCATAGGATCGGGAGTAGTCCCAACCAACATCCAACACTTTCAAATGCTTCGGAAGAATGTCACTACTTTGCTTAATTTTGTAATATCTGCGCTTAAAGAAATCGTAGAGCTGATGGGAACATTTATTATAAAGCTTAGAAATACCCAGTCGGATTTGTCGGAACGTGGTTCCCAATAGAATGCTTTCTGGCACATTTCTTTTTACTAGGAAGAAAGCACTACCAACTTTTGCAGTATGATAGAAGGCAAATAATCTTTATGACAACTGACATTTCCTCGCGGGAAAATGTTATAGGTGATCTGTCCCGATTTCGCCTCGAATTTAAAAAGGTACACGGTGCTGTGGCTCTTCACCTGAGCTTGCCATTCGTTTTCCTGCGGAAGCAATGCAAGTAGAATATGGGGGACTTAGAATACAATAGATGGATGACTTACACGCTCCTACCACAGATCTTGCACCAATGTCCGCTTAATGCTATGCACACCTTCAACCTATGAATAACCTTCATAGTAAAAGTAAAAAAGTAAAATCGGCTTGTCAAGATGACAACAGCCCCGAGGGGCCAAAGCCGAGCCTCTCTCAATCTCTTGGCTTGTGCGCTTCTAATTTTAGCACAAGAGAAAGGGACCTACAGTTTAACGCCGAATCCGAACGGCAGTTTTTGAGAGGCTTTTCATGGCAAATTACTGCAATGCTGGTGCCAACAGCAAGAGGTGTGGCCGGGTGTAAAGTTTTATTCAAAGAAAAAAACTTTTTCATTAGATGTTCCGAGGCGGGATCGAACCCACGACCTCATGCTCAGCAGTCGCGCACACTAACCGCTGAGCCACTCCGGCCACAGTCCGGTCCATATAATTTAATGTTTGATGATTATTGCATGCAAATGTTGACCGTGACTGCGCCTCAAATGGTCCATCCGCTTAGTCCAATTTTGGCATACTCTTTCCAACATTTCGGCCGGTATCTCACGAATAAATGCTTCAATGTTGTCTTCCAATGCGTCAATTGGATATCATCTCACGGTAGAGCTCACCATTCACAGTTACGTTACGAATCGATAATTGATGGTCATCATTAGCACTGGCCGATACAGCTGCGATATTTTCTTCAGTTCGCACTCTAGGTAAGCGTGTTTGTGGTTTAATGTCCAACAATGCAAATTTGTTGCGAAATTAAGTCACAATAGCCCCAATAGCCGCTTCAGTGGGTCGATTAAACTGACCATAAAATGAAAGAAGCGCGCGATGAACTTTCTTAACAGAGCACGCATTTTGATAATAAAATTCAATAATTTGCAAGCGTTGTTCGCTTGTAAGACGATTCATGGTTAAATTATAGACCAAACTGAAGATGTTTGACAGTGAAACAAAACACGAAACGTGCGTGAGCTGTTTAAACCAGTGTTGCCAAAAAGATAATAGCTAAAAAATCACCCTTTACCTACAGCTACCCTAAAACACGGAGCTTAGTGACAAGTAGAAATTTTTTGCTATTTGTGCACTTGGAATTCTCAAGTCTTTATTCGCCGTCTGGGATCTATAAATAGGATATGCATATGGCTTGATGGTGCGACAGCAACTGAAAGTGTACTGACGAAGGCTTAGCCATGGTGGCAGCCGAAACGGCCGGTCTACACAGCCATAGGTACTGTTCATGTTTAAGTATTCTCCGTTGATATTTCTGTTGATAATTGAATTATAATCAATCCTCAACCTTGAGCCTGCTAACATTCACTTTGACTAGCTATCAAACTCATATTTTGCAGTTGTAGTTTATGTCAAATAAATAATTTTATCGTGTATTACTTTAATTTTGAGCTTACTTATTTGAAAAACTGCGTATGAGGTGATGCTTATCAGAATTTAAGGGAATAATTCCGGGTTATTCAAAATGGTTGGATTTATCGAATGTGACAATATGAATTAATTATCAAAGTCAAGTTCAATCTGTTTTATGTCAAGTGAATGTACGAGTATATAGAGATTTTCCAATTCATTTGATTCATTACAAAAACAATACAATTATTTATTTTATAAATGTATTAAATTAAAAACAATTCAATTCAGTTTTTTACAAGTTGAATTACTTCAAGATATGTCAATTCGATGCCTGAATGATTCTCAAGATTGATTCAAAGATTAATCATTTGTATACAGCTTTGCTTACTGACTGGCTAAAGACTCCCGAACAGACCACTTGGCTATTGATGCTGATCAAAACTGTATATACTTTATAGGTTCGGAGATGCTTCCTTCTTGCTGTTACCTTCTTTTGCACAAACTTAATATACTCTGTGTACCTCTGGTACAGGGTTTAAAGGCAAGAGGGATGAGAGTAGTGAGAAGGCAAGAAACTTCTTCGCAAGCGGAGCGCAGGTGAGTGCAACAGGTAAGCCAGCAAGCGGATCGGAGAGCTGCAGAAACAGGCGAACAGAACAGGCGACCAATTGATGCCATTCTGTGATTATGTAAATCAACAGTCCGTAAAAAACGCGAAATTTGAAAAATTCTTATGTAAATAAAAAAAATGCCATAGATAACAACTGAAGACGGGTAAACAGGAGTTGTAGATTGAATAGTTAAAAAATCGCCAAGTTGGCTGTATTTTCCTAAGTTCATATTATTATGGTTAATCTACATTATTAAGTATTAGGTAGTTTCTTATTCTTTAACATTATATATGACAATTGTTTAGGGTTTGTTGATGGGTGAGTTCAGAGTTTTGGTGCTTTCAAGTGCAAATAAGGTGAGGTGGTTTCTCAACTACAGGGTGGCTGATGAATATTGCTACATTAAGAAATAAGAAATTAATTTTTGTTTAATTCATGTTAAAGCTCATTCAATATTATTAAATAAAGCTTAATTAGTTTTAAAAATAATAGAATTTAAGTGCCACCCCTGCTCGTTGATGCAGGTGCAGTATCTTATCAAAAAGTTGTTCATTACTGCTTGGAGAGTTGAGACCGGAATAGCCGCTATTGTGGCTCAAAAGGATTGCTTTAGTTCATTCAAATTTGCCAGTATTGATTTGTAGGCTTCCTGTTTGCAATAACCCCACATAAAAAAAGTCAGGTGCTGCGACCTGGGGTGCCAAGAGAATGTGGAGTTTCTGGATATCAGCTTATTGGGAAATTTTCGTCGCAATTCCGTCATAACAGGCTGGGCTATGTGAGGAGTTGCACCATCTTGCTGAAAACACACAAAGTTGAAAGGAATTCTCTTTTGGCGTAATTCTGGATAGAAAAATTCTCTCAATATGCTCAAGTAACGGTCACCAGTAACAGTAACGGTGTGACCGTTTTCTTAGAAGAAGTAGGGCCCGACATATGCAGCGTGATAAAACTGCAGACCATACTGTGACACGAAGTGGATGAAATTCCGTCTCATGGAGTATCTGTGGTTTGGAAGAACTCCATATTCGACAATTTTGATTGTTTATGTTGCCGTTTAAGTCGAAATGGGCCTCGTCAGACATAAAAAGACAGTTCAACATGTTTTCGTCCTCTTCCACCATTTGAAGCATCTTCTGGCGAAATTCCAAGCGAATCGGCAAGTCTGCTGCGTTCAGTTTGTTGCCCATTTGAATTGTATATGGAATAAGTTTAAATAATTATTGACTGCAATGACTGCCGGCTAATAGGGAAGAGTTTACTGGTGCTTCGCCTTACCCTTCTTTTTGCTTTAACTCGTCTGCCTAGTTGAATGCATAGAAAATAGTATTACCGATTTTAAAGTCTTAAGCCTTAAGGCCTTAAGACTGTAGCCAACATTTGGTAGTCTTGCAGCCTCATGGCATGGATATAGTTTCATTGTCTTAGATCTGAATACAATTGCTAGGCCATTGAATGGAATTATCAATGACAAAAGAAATTTCTATGGCTTTTTGGTCGGCCTCAGTCCACTAATTAAGTGTGGAATGTTACAGCAATCAGTTGGGTCTATTCAAACATAGCCCCTCCCTCGCTTGAACGTGCCTGGCTCCACACTCACTCACACACACACTCCCAAACAATACAACAAGTTCCATGGTGAGTTTTAATGAGCCAAAAACCAACAGTGGAGCTGGTGGAGCCATCAACGCTCTTGTGCGTGGACCAAACTGCTGCGTTGCGGGTGCGTGGCCCCAAAAAACGAAACCAACAAAAAAATGCTAGCTCCAACTCTGGGGGCTGTGTGATTATCGTGGTCATTGTTGGGTCCGACGCGTCGGTTTAATGTGATCTCATGTTGATTGATGGCGCACACCTGTGTGAAAGACGAGCTGATGTCGATTTGACCGACCTGGGAGTGAAAGCTGAGCTGGAAGCTGGACGCTGGAGCTCTGTGTTATGCAATGCTAAATAATTACTTTTTTTTTTTGTTGTGTTTGGAGTAGAAAACAAAAGCTTCGCTTGGTTGACTTTTTGATGGACAGCTGGACAGTTGGCTGGAGCTGCTTGGGTGGCTCTGGGTGCTGCTGCCCCCGCATATGCTGACGAGGCGGCTGGCGGCTATTGTTGTTGCCTGGTTCCGCTTGCAATTTGTATGAATTTCAAATTTCTTCTTTTTGTTTCCCCCTTGAACATTGAAAAAGCGGTTGAATGAATAATTTCCGCAGTTGTCGTCGTCGTCTTCTTTCTTCCGTTGCCGTCTACAAAGATTCTGGCGTTGCTGTGGCTGTTTATCGTTGTTGGGTTCTCTGAAAATGAACACGTGCGTCCGGTTGCTGCCTCAGCTGCTGCTGCTGCTGTTGCCTCATACATATATGTGTAGCATATGCCCAGCAAGGCTGATCGCCCCAAAAAGCAAACCCAACGGCCGTCAAATCCAACAACAAGCATTTCACTTTATTGATGAGCATTGCACTTGAATTGCAGCTGTGTGGGTGACGGGGCACAACTATTTGCAACGCTTGGACGCACAACGAGGCGTATAAGCGATACAGCTGTGCCATACCCTCAATCTACTGAGATTGCTAAACTTAGATAAGCATTTGTAAAGGTATTTAGCCGGGCTTTGTTCGGATTTGAAACTAAATCTAATTTTATTTTAATTTGAATTCGTTTGACCTCTCTGGGAGTTCCCACTGGACCGCATCAACATGATCAAAATTATTTCCATCGCTGATTTCTGCACTCGAGTTTGGTGTTTGTGTGTGCCTGAGTGTTTTGTTGTGGCAACAGTCAACCAACTGTGCAGTTTCAATTTGATAAACCCCACCAGCAGCAGCAGCAGCAGCAACAGCAGCAACAACAACTACAACGCGTTTCATTCATTGTTTTGCAAACAACACGAAACAGCAACAACTCAACGCACTTGGCCGGCTGGGGGCCAGCTGTAGGAAGTGGCTTTATATATCAAATACACGAACATGTATGCATATCGGGCTCCCCAATGATTGCTGATTGCTCCACTGGTCTGAGGCTGCCCAACGAAGCTTGTCATGAGCAAAATGACCTCTTGCTTAGTAAAGGAGACTTGGCTCCACCGGCATAACTTGACATTGAATGGAACAAGCATAGCCAAGCAACTTAAGTTTCTCCTAAGAATTTCAGAAAAATTTAGATACGTTTGGTGGACAAAAATTGGGTGGGTTCACAAATACTCAAAGAATTGGACAATAAAAAATCGAGAAATTCGGTCTTAAATCAATCCTAAACCATGTCAGAAGTATGTCGGGTTTTCTCAAACTAAGTATTGGTATAAAAGAATTGATTAGAGAACAGATTAAGAACTGACTTTCAAGAACTGATTCATATTTGAAGTAGGTTTTTGGGACTAATTCAAGAATTTTCGGATTGTTCCAATGCTTTCGTAATTGTTTTAAGAAAAACCAAGTACTTTTGTTACGACGGTCGGGATCAAATTCTGTATTAACAATAACGTTTGTAAAATTTGTAGGGAAACTCAGGGAAACTCAAAACATCTTGTGAGATTAACCAAGATGTCTCAATCGCAATAAATGCCTGGTAGTTTCTTAATTTTTAAGCTACGAAGAAACGAAGAGAACTCGTCAGAACAATGGATCAACTTTATAGCCGAAGTATTTGATCCCTGATCTAACCTACAATCTGAGAAAAAATCAAGAAGATCGTTCTTGATATCAAGAATATATGATGTCAAAAGTACGGTTAGAAGGTAGCACAAAGCCACCCACCCCACCCTCTCCTCTTGCTGTGATTAATTTTTTACTTACTGGGACACGAACTCGGGACCTCAAAAGACTCAAAAGACTCGGATGGCTAGAGCAGCGTCAAATTTATATTATAAATGTGTGCAGCTACATGCCAGCCAATGCTAAGAGCGAGAATTGTTCTCATTTGTTGCTCTGCGCTTGTGGTTTCCTGCACTTCCCTCGCCCTCAAGCTCGAGGTCGAGAACGTTTCTTTGCTTGAATCCGAGAAGATTTCGTCTTAAAAAATAAAGGAGAAGAAATTCTAAGTTCAAATAGAATTCATCTTTGCCGATTTGTGCTACATTTCTTTGGGTTTACTCTTTTCGTTTTTATACTCAGCACAATACTTAGACTAAATCCTAATTTTGGATAAAATTTTAGACTGATGAAACCACGGCCACTCCTACCTGCAATACTAACTTATTTTTATACCCTTGCCAAGGGTATATTTAAACTGTCCAAATGTTTGTAATGTTGTGGCCGGAGTGGCTCAGCGGTTAGTGTGCGCGACTGCTGAGCATGAGGTCGTGGGTTCGATCCAGCCTCGGAACATCTAATGAACAAGTTTTTTTCTTTGAATAAAACTTTACACCCGGCCACACCTCTTGCTGTTGGCGCCAGCATTGCAGTAATTAGCCATGCCAAAAAGGTTTTCAAAAACCCTTTCCTTTGGCCGTTAAACTGTAGGTCCCTTTCTCTTGTGCTAAAATTAGAAGCGCACAAGCCAAGAGATTGAGAGAGGCTCGGCTTTGGCCCCTCGGGGCTGTTGTCATCTTGACAAGCCGATTTTACTTTACTTTTACTAAATGTTTGTAAAGCATAGAAGAAACATTTCCAACCACTTAACATATATACGAGTATACCTTTACACAATCCTACAAAGTTTGGTCGAAATCGGATGACTATAGCATATAGCTCCCATAGGAACGATCGGTCGAAAAACTAGTTCTAGTGAGAAAAACTTTTTTGTTTTTAATGAAAAACGTCCTTATCATTGGCATACACTTATTTTATATCCTTTTACACAATTCTGCAAAGTTTGTTCGAAAATGGATGACTATAGCATATAGCTTCCATAGGAACGATCGGTCGAAAAACAAGTTCGAGTGAGGAAAACTTTTTTGTTTTTTATGAAAACGTCCTTTTTATTGGCATATTCTTATTTTATATACTTTAAAACATTTCTACAAAGTTTTATCAAAATCGGATGACTTTAGCATATAGCTGCAGTATGAATGATCTGTAGAAAAAAGTTCTAGTGAGAAAAACTTTTTTGTTTTAAATGGGATCGCCTCCAAATTTCGTAATTAACAGTGTATTATGCTTTTCCATGATTTCACTAAGCTTGGTCGAAATCAGACATATATATATAGTATAGATCCCATAGAAAAGTAAGGTCCAAAAAGTAGTCTTAGTTTGAAAAACGTTTTGGTTTTTAATGGAAGCTGCAAGGGTATACAAAACTTCGGCCGGGCCGAAGTTAACTTTCCCCTATTTTTTTTTATTTTATTATCGATTGTGTAAAGAAAGAACCTTTGCTGTTTAGTTTCTTTTCTGAATTCGGCTATTGTCTCCGTCTTTGGAACATTTGTTTTGCCGTGGCAACGATCCGACAGGTTTAGGTTCAGATGTTTTATCACGATTGGGTTAAACTTTAGATCACACTCGCTTGTGATAAAATTCAAAGCAAACTTTATTGATGCCTCTCAAACTGTAGTTGGCCTGAGGGGCTACTGCACCACTCAGGTCAAAAGCTTTCCCATTATTGGTGCCTTAATTCATGCAAATCCACAAGCATGCAAAATTGCATTACGATACTTACCTCAAAAACCAGAAAACCCAATCAAAGGCCACGAACTTGGCCGACCTGGCCCCGTCAGTGAAATATGCGGGGCAGAACAAATCAAACCAAGAGAGCGGAGCTGGGCCAAAAGCAAAGTAAATAAGTACACACGGATACAGCCAATACCCAATGCGCCCATCATCATCATCATCATCATGCCCACCATTCGATTGCCTTTAAACCTTTCGAACTTTAGCGTCGGATCATGCCTGGAAATTGCGTGAAGCGGCGGCGCATTATGTTTATTACTTGAGGTCTTGGGCGCTTTGTTTGCCGAGAGATGGAGGAGTTGACCTTGTTTAAACATCAAAACCGTATTATTGCCGTGCCGACGTTATTTTTGAAAAATTGCAAAAAGTTAAAAACCATTTCATTGCATTTACAGGGTTTCACTCGGTCTCCCGCTCTTGCCATCGCCGCCATCGGTTGCGGTTCGCTGCAATTCGATTTGTTTGGCTGGCTTTGGGTTTCAGCGTTGTGTAATTTATATGCGCCAGGCCCAAATGAAGGCGTTGCGTAGTGCAGTTGAATGTGGATGTGGATATTGGACGTCGACGTGACCTCCAATTTCGGCTCAGTTTCATGTGCGTTAAAGTGCACATGTTGCTTTGGCTTTGGCTTTGGTTCGGTGTGGTCTGAGTTGGCCTTTGATGCGTGCCGCCGCCATCGACAGCAACCGCACGCACAACTCCACGAGCAAACTTATTCATATGCTAATTTCGCTTAGCTTTTGAAGGCAGCGAAAAAAAGAGGAGAAATATGACCAACCAGCCAGCCGCACTTGTCGCCTGGTTGACTTGTGGCTTTGTCTCGGCAAAGCATTAACAGAGGGCGGGCGGTGCTGGAGCTGAGGAGCTGAGGTGCAGAGGCGGGGGACAACGACAAATATCCAATTAAAATTGTTCAACTTGGCGACAAATATTGACTGTGGCAACAAAAGAAGGCACTCCCCGGGCAAGAGAGTGTGTGTGGTTGTTGATCGGGTTCATATGGTAATATGGGCCTGAGAACTAATATGGTTGAGACAAGCAAAGAAATGAATTATGCATAAATCACCTGATTTTTAGCTTATAAAAGAAATAAGACACTTGAACCGCAATTTGAGCCGTTATTGCATTCAGTTATTAGTCCAAGTTATCTAGGCAATTTTACTATTTATTTCCAACTGCATCTTAGCGCACACGACTATCAAGCGCTCGGGAGAGACAGCGACCAAATCTTTGTACTGATGTAGCCATTACCACTTAGCATTTAGTCACTAATCTAGCGAGAAGCTCTCCAGCACAGTGGGGCTCAATTGCATTAGAGCAGCGGTGGGCACTAAGTTTGATTTTGGGAGCAGTACAGCATCAACAACCGAAAAAACAACCCCTATTACCGATGATCGAGTTCACAAGCCAGACTCACACTCCATATATTTGTTTTGGCAAACATCTCTGCCACGCACACGACTGGCGCCATGCCCCGATACGCAATAGATTTGTTTTTGTATTCTCTTCGAAGCGAGGCAATTGTGCTTGTCATACTGTCTGCCTGTGTGCAGTGGCGCCAAGAAGCGAGGCAATTTTGAATGCGTCTGCGTAGCGTCAGCTGCCGTTAAATAACTCTCGGGATCCAGGAGCATGCCGACCGCTGCATTAGAGCGTTGAGTTTGTGGGTTCAAGATCCCGTCCCCCGTTGAAATTCTAATAGTATGGACCCGAGACTGAAGTGAGTTTGGATGTCCAATGTCAAAGTGAAAGAGCAAAAGAAACCTAGAGCAACAAAATCTCTCTCACAAATACGCAACGGCTTCTATCAACTTAGCACTTATGCACTTATGATGTCTTGAAATTCCCAAACATTCATAGCAATGCTGACATGAGGAGGAAGCTTAAGTCTATTACAGAAAGAACCGAGGGCGTGCAAACCACTAATGACCTCTAGCTTACAAGAACTTGCGAGTTTGAAAATCAAAAATAGGGGAAAGTTAACTTCGGCTCGGCCGAAGTTTTGTATACCCTTACAGTTTGCTTTTCTAAAAAAGATTACTTTTCGGACCTTACTTTTCTATGGGAGCTATACTATATAGATGTCCGACTTCGACCAATGTTAGTGCAATCATGGAAAAGCATAGCTATCTATTAATTATGAAATTCGGAGGCGATCCCAATTAAAACACTAAACCACTAGAACTTCATTTCGACCGATCATTCATACTGCAGCCATATGCTATAGTCATCCGATCTTGACAAAACTTTGTAGAATTGTGTTAAAGTATTTAAAATAAATATTTGCCAACGAAGGGGACGTTTCCGTTTAAAACAAAAAAGTTTTTCTCACAAGAACTAGTTTTCGACCCATCGTTTCTATTGCCGCTATATGCTATAGTCATCCGATTTTGACCAAACTTTGTAGAATCCTGCGAGAGCATATAAAACAAATACATGGCAATTTTGAGGACATTTCCATGAAAAACAAAAAAGTTTTTCTAGCAAAGACTACTTTTCAGACTTTACTTTTCTATGGCAGCTATACTATATAGATGTCCGATTTTGACCAAATTTGGTGGAATCATGGAATAGCATAGTAAACTGAGAAATACGAAGTTTGGAGGCGTTTCAATTGAAAACAAAAAGTTTTTCTCACTTAAACTAGTTTTTCGACCGATCTTTCCTATGACAGCAATATGCTATAGTCATCCGATCCGGCCGGTTCCGACAAATGTGTAGCGTATTTGTACCAAAAGACTTCGGGCAAAATTTGGTGAGGATAGCTTTAAAACTGATGGAGGAGATAGCATAGAAACAGACGGACAGACGGTCAAGGCTAAATCAACTCAGCTCGTCATGCTGATCAAGAATATATATACTTTATGTGGTCGGAGATGCTTCCTTTAATGCGTTACAAACATCCGCACAATTTTATAATACCTCTTGCAAAAGTATATACATACATTCTTGATCGGCATCAACAGCCGAGTCGATTTAGCCATGTCCGTCTGTCTGAATGAACGCGTTGATCTCAGAGACTATAAGGGATACAGCCACAAATTTTTGCAAGTAGGTTGCATATCAATTTTGTTTTCGACTTGGAAAATTAACCCCCTTTTCCCCCATAACGGCAAAAAACTGACTGTCTATTCATATGAACGCGTCGATCTCAGAGACTATACCAGATAGATTTGCAAAGTTCCCCTGTCGAAGACATAATTTTTATGTTACGGCCTTGTGATTT
>JAEIFV010001232.1:0-74909 GCA_018904265.1 Lordiphosa collinella
TATGTTCAAAGGAAATTTTTAAACGAGATCCCTCTCTGATGACTTAAAGTGTAATTCTTTTATATATGCAAAACTTTAAATACAGAATTATTTCAATGTTAGTAATCCCTCGCTCATTTTGTAATTCGAATTTCGAATTCGAAATTAAGATTTTTAAATCGAAAGAGAGTTCGCAAATTCTTACAAAGAGTGCGAATCTGTGATATATCTTTAAAAAATCATTGGCAACTAAATTTAAGGTGTGCGCAGCACATTTTTTGAACCGAACCCTTTTTAAATTTTTTTTCTCCGGTTCGGGTTTAGGTTCGCCCGGGAAAAGTTGTTTGCTCTGGTTCGGGTTCGGTTCCGACTTCCCAAAAATCAGGGATTCTCCGAATCCGGAGCGTTTCGACTCCGAACCGGCTTGCAGACCTGATCAAAAGTAATTTCTTGGCTCAAGATATTCGCTATTGATTAAACTTTCATTCTTACCGTACTTTTGACATCGAACATTCGTCATCCAAGTATGTTATTCTCTATTTTTTCTCTGTGCGTATTAGACCATAGTATTAAAATTTTTCGTTCTAAAGAATTTTTCTTGAGAATACTTAGAAAAACTAGCTCTTATGGGAAAAACTTGTTTTCAATGGAAACGTCCCTATCATTGGCGTATACTTATTTTATATTCTTTAACACAATTCTTCAAAGCTTTGTCAATATCGGGTGACTATAGCATATAGCTGCAGTACACCCAAAAAAATTGGTATCAATATCAATTTGATACACGTTGTCTCAAAATGAAACTAAGACCAGTATCATTTTTTAGTATCAATATATTCCTAGAGAGTATCAAAATGATCTTTTGGGTCTTCATTTGATACGCAAAAGTATCAACTGGAAACAAACACATTTTTATAAAAGTTCGAAAATTCGAAATGTCATGCTCGTATGTGAACCGAAGCCAGCTGAGCTGGCATACCAGTAGGCGCTTGACGATTGACATTAACTGTTTTGATTTTAGTTAAGACACATCGGTAATTTGCTTAAAATAAAAGCTATGTTAAGCAATAGCCCAGAAGACGTGTTGAAGACTAAATTAATGTATTTCAATATGGTGCAGAAGCTCCATATTTACACGGTGAGCAGCTAAACATATATACATGGTTCCATGCACAGACTTGTTAAAAACAAATCTAACTTTTTAGAAAGGACTTATACAATGCTGTTTCTGCGCTTTCCCAGATGAGAGAAACAACATCAGCTCCAGTTGAGGCGTGGTTATCATACGCTTTCGTTTCAAAACCATAACAAAAGCGAGCTCTCGAGCTGAGATATTCATCAGAAATCAGAAGGGTGGACTGTTATCTCAATGAGGACTGTTGCATTTTCCATATTTGTAAAATACATTGTGTAAGAATACTGAATAAAATAAATCAGTATTTAAATGTTTATGTCTTAGTTTTAATAGCAGTTTGCTTATAACTGAATTGGGACTTCAAACTTAATAAGAAAAAGTGTTAAATTGAGAAAAGCTAGCATTAAAATGATACCAAAAGTTTGACAGTCAAAATATTTAATATAATTTTTTTTATCTAAAAAATAAAAAATACAAAATAGTGTCAGCCTGATACTAGATGGTATCAGTTTGATAATTTCCAAAAATCATTTTTATTCTTTTGAAAAATCAACTGGTATCTTGGTTATTAAAGAAAATTTGAACCCAATAGTTTCAAATTGATGACTAAATAGTGTTATTTTTGATTACTACTTTTTTTTTTTAAAATGTTTGGTCGAGAAGGGAAGTTCTAGTGAGAAAAACTTTTTTGTTTTAAATGGAATCGACTTCAATTTCGTATTTGTTTTTTTTTTTTTCTCTCGTTATTTCCCAATTTATTTTGAAGGCATCTATACAATATAGCTCCCATAGAAAAGTAAGCTCCAAAAAGTAGTCTTTGTTCGAAAAACGTGCTGCAAGGGAATACAAACCTTCGGCCGAGTGTTAGGCTTTTTTAATTCGGCTGAGTTAAGGTCTGATATCGAAAATATTCTTCGCTTTAATCCTTTATATTAGCACAAGGGAAATTGAGATAGCTTCTAATTGAATTTATAGTTCTCAAATTGTTATACGCAATTTCCAAATATTTAATTCTAATCTTCCAAGTTTACATTCATTTTCCTAAAATTTACATAGCGCCGTATCTATGCCAGGTGCCTGCAAATGCAAATAGAAAAATATGGAAGGAAATGTAGAGTGCCGGGGAAATTCTATTAAAATCATTTTGATTAGGTTTTCAGACCGCACACAGTGCAAACAATGGCAGAGGCAGGTGCAATCGTAAATCTTGTTTGCGTTTAAATTATTAAATTCTGCAGCGCCGGCTAACTAACAACGTCCGTTTCTCTTTTTCTCTATCTCTAATTTTTTGCAGGCCTTGTTGCGTGGTGCACTCTCTCAGCAAAGTGCCGTTATACTGGTCTGCATGGCCGTGGATAGATATATGTGTGCACTGCATCCGCGTCGCTATTATCAACACTCCAGCAAAAAGGTGAGGAAAGTGTTGCCTAGTTACAGGCGAAGGCCGCCGCACACACAAGACAGAGATAAGACACGAATTTATCGCCTCAGCATCGACGGCCATAAACAAAATGTAGGCGAATTGACACGCGTCAAGTACAACAACAACCATAATATTGTCTAGCAGCCAATTACACAGAGATAAATAAGGATAATGGACTTTAAGCTCTTTAGGCAGTCATTAAACAAGCAAAGAATAAAAAAAAAGCAAAGCAAGCAAAAAAACAAATAGCGAATCAACATTCAAAAAGTGTGTAAAAAGAAGGAAAGCTTTCGGACTTTAACTAAATGCGACGACCACAGCAAAGTCCCTGGCAAAATGAAGCGGCACCGCCCTACGGAAACCGCAAGCAGAAGCAACGAAAGAGCCGTAAACGAGCTACCCACACACACACCCACACACATACACAGACTTACATCATAATTTATGAGTACAGCAAACATTTATGCAGCCCCCAAAAAAAAAGAGGAAGGCGAAAAAAATGGTTGTATGCGGAAGTGGAAAGAAATAATTTTTAGGTCCAACAGCAAAACGTGGCATATCATTTGGTGGGTACAAGCGATCGTACTTATGACAGAAGCGAAAAAAATTGACATAGTATGAAATTATGAGAACTTTATTATGTTTGAATGTTTGCCCTCACAAATGAACAAAGCAAAGCTCAAGATAGGCCAAATTATTCATTGAAATCCCCAGCAACATTTCTCTCCAATTAAGTTAGAGCAACGAAACGGCAGCTGCAATACAACTGCATATGCAAATCCATTCATAATGCCCTCAAAGAGCCAAAATGTTTTATAAAAAGTATTTTTATATATACATGAATACATTTCTGCACGCATTCTTCATCAGAGCAACCAAAATGGCCAAGAACAAAGAACAAAATATTAGTTGAAAATATTTACATAAAATTGCGTTGCTCGTTGCTTGTTTTCAATTTTTATTTATGCCCAGCAATGTTCGGCTTTTGCCTGCTGATATGCAAAAACTGAAGCCCAACCTTATTGGCGAAATTGCCCACCCACCAAAAAAAAAAAATTAATCAATGGCGGCTAAACTTTCGACTTGCCACTTTCGTTTTGGCCAAACTGCCCCCCATTAAAAGTGCCATAAATTGCCACTCATTTTACTTGAATTTGTAATTTATTGAAGAGTTTCGAAAACGGGCAGCTGATAAAACCAAAAGCGAATCAGTTGTTTGGGATAATTAAATTGAGAGCGGTCAAACAGCTGAAAATGTCAGACATTAAAGATTAATTCATTGGAAATTTTCATCAATACATAAAGGGGATTTTAAGCGCTTTGTGTACGGCTTGGAACATTACAGTATTTTCAATTTAATAAGGAAGTCCCACCCCATCATCCGAATCATCCAGACTTCATTTTTGCAGGGCAGGCGCCTTGTGGTTTTGTTGATTTCGGTTTAACTTACCCCCGTTTATTTTGAGGCTACTTATGCCTAATTACCATCAGGAAATACACGTCCAAGTGATCAAATTGTTCAAATTCGACCTTTAGTGACAGGCCAATATAAGCCAGCAACAAAAAAAATTATAATTGATTTGTTTTCTCAGCTTTTTCATAGTTTCATTAAAAATATATAATACAGTATTGTCTGGTAACGTCTCCAAAGTTATTTCTCTTATATGCATTTAAGCATTTCCTAAGTAATTAAGAACAGGTCACCAACCCCAACAACTAGCAATTCTACAAAGTTTGATCAAAATCTGCAGACTATAGCATATAGCTATCATAAGTCGATTGTTCAAAAACTAGTAACAGTGAGAAAACTTTTTTGCTTTCAATGGAAATGTCACCAAACTTTGTATTTATTAGTTTATTAAACCTTTTAAAAATTCAATCAAGATTTTTTAAAATCTGACAACTATAGAGCATAAGACGTATAATCTAAGTACGATCGCTCTTGAAAAAATCTATTCATTCTTGAATTACTAAGGATTTCGCTTTTAAAATCGAGCTAAATTCGTTCTCAGTTTGGTGTTTTTAGGCGAGGGGAGAGAGGTAAAGAAGCTGAAAGAGAAGAGCAAGCATATTTAAGAAAATAGCGATGGGTCCGCTCTTACAGTTTCATTTGTTAGGCGAGAGGAGTGTGTGGGAAAACTGTCAAACGGAGAGCGCCATCGAGCTTGCACTCATGTTGCTGTGGAACTCCCAAGCTGTTGTGGCATTGCTCGCATGGAGAGACAGCTATTGCACTGACAGTTCACAGGCAGAAACTGCTGCTGCTTTGTGGTGTTATGAGTTTCTCGAACCGGCTAAAACTTGCTACATAGTTTGACAATTAATATCAGGGATGCAAACCATTCGAAAATAAGTAATGGTTCGGTTCAGTGGTTCACATAGTTTCTGAACCGCCAGCTCGATTCATTACATGGTTTTTGGAGCCAACTGAACCGTGGTTTCGGCATATAAAGGCATATTATAAAATACAGTCAAACTTCTATATAGCGAAACTCGAGGGGCCAAAAATGAACTTCGTTATATTGAAAATTCGTAATATAGAATTGTTTGAACATAGAGAATATAAAACTCTTTGTACCGAAGTTCGTAATAGAGAAGTTCGACTTTATTATAATTTCTGTCGAAATGTGAATGTTGGAAATTGAATTCTTAAAGATACTCAATCTTTAAGATCCTTAAAAGAATGTCCAAAACTTATTTGGAGGTGTCCCAGAAATCTTTTCCAACCAAATTCCAACCCAAAACCGATTCTCGGTGTCCTAGAAATAGAAGATTTGTTAGGAAATTTTCGCAAACCAACCAAAGCCATAACACAAACCAACTAAACCGACTTCACGATCCTACGCGATTAGATGGACCATCATCTTATACACAAACCTTTTAACTAGACTTTCGAAAACGAAATCTCTCGAAGTTCTGGGACTCCGACGGATTTTTTTGAGCGATTTGCAAACCAACTAAAGCCAAAATCTCTAGAGATTTCCAGGACACCCCCGATTAAGTCGGATCTTTATAATAAATTAATTTTAAATTTTGCCAGACATCCTCAAAGGTTATATCTCTCATAAGGATCAATTCGGCCTATCAGTAGTCGAACTAAAATTATCTTAGAAAAACGCAGTTAATAAGCCTCATTGGCTAGAGGAAAGCGATTCACGTTGTAAAACTCATCAGAGAACTGAACCGAACCGAACCGTTTTTCTTTGTGGTTTTCGGTTCGGCTCAGCAGCTAGAAAAAGCGGTACGGTTCGGTTTGATTCGGTTCAGAACCGGTTTGCATCCCTGATTAATATTCTATAAATTATTGTTTGATTGAAATATGGGCGCCTTTACTTTTGAATCTGTGGAGCTCTTGATTCAAGAGTGAAGGATCTTACACTTGAACCTGACGAGCTCTTGAAACAAAAACGATTATTCTTGGTTTTTGACAATGCACTATGATCTTAATTCAAGAATGAATTTGAGAAATTGAATTTTTCTACTTGATTAAACTATGTTTTGTATTTGGTTCAAGTATTAAAGATCTTTGATCAAGAAATACGGAATCAAAAATTCATACTTGGATCAAGAATTTTGCTCTTTGATTAAGAATTTTCATTCTTATCGAAATACTCTGTTAACTGATAGTCGGCAGCGAGATACTTTGGACACTTGTTGCTATGTCGCTAAGGCCTTATATGCTGTCTTTGTCGGTCCTGTGGTGTTTTTTGGACGGCATTGGAATTTAGCTTGGTGGATGGAACACAGAACGTTGGTGGGAGACTAAATGTTTTGTTTTGTCATAAAATTCCGTCCGAACACAGATACTCCAAGCTGTTACTGTAAATAACATTAGTGCGGGGGTACCCGCAAATTAACAGTGAGTGAGGTGAGAGAGAATCACTGTTGTTTTACAGCGCTCTGCAGACGCAGCAAATCAATCTGGCAGTCTGTTATTATTGGAAAAGCTGGGATTTTTAGCCAGGATGTCTCCGAGAGGTTAAGTAGGAGAGGTTGACCGAGTGTCCTAAGCAGTGGCGTACGCAGGGCGGATTTTGGGTGTTAAACCCCACACTTAATATATATTTTCATGCTAAATACCAGACTATTGAAGCAGCAACCTTCAAGTGATATTTCTTAAAGGTTTACATAAAATTAAATTACACAAATCAATCGGTAAAATTAAAGTTGACCTATATTCCTATGCAGAATATGGTCCGAAGAGAGTATGACCAGATATTCACATTGAGACAAATACTGGAGAAAACCCATGAGACGGAAATCAAATCCTACCATCTTTTTGTTGATTATAAAGCCGCTTTCGACACACCGATAAGGTCAAAGTTCCTTGAAGCTCTGCCTGCTTTGGTATACCAGCAAAGTATGATCGACTTAGCATGATGACGTTGAGAAGCACACAAAGCTTCGTCAAAATCGGAAAGAACCTCTTCGAGCCTTTTGATACCAGGAGAAGTTCTAGGCAGGGTGACACCCTATCGTGTAACTTTTTAAATCTGCTGATAGAGTATATACTGCGCCAGTGCCCAAATGCTAACAGATCGGGCACCATCTTTTAAAAAGATATAATGCTACTTGCAGATGCCGATGATATTGACATTATCGGCAAAAACGAACGGGCGGTAAGCAAGGCGTTTTTTAGAGATTGAGAATCAGTCGAAACCCATGGGCTTAGCGGTAAATGAGGAAAGACGAAGTTCCTAGTCTCAGCGCGCAGTGAACCTATGCGTATTGGACAATCTGTTGCAATGGGAGAGTACAACTTTAACGTTGTAAAGGACTTTGTCTACCTCGGAACGATGATTACCAGCGACAACAATATTAGTCTGGAGATCTGAAGAAGAATAATTCTTGCAAACCGATATTACTACGGGCTTAGTAAGGAGTTCAAGAGCAGAGTCCTCTCTCGAAAAACGAAAATTGCGCTATACAAGTCGCTTATTATCCCAGTCCTGCAACACGGCGCATGCAATCAGCGTGTTCGACAGTAAAGTACTTCGGAGGATTTATGGAACTGTACAAGTTGGCGATGAGTGCCAAGTCAAGCGCATAAAACAACAGCGGCTGCTCTGGCTTGGACATGTTACTCGTATGGATGAAGAATCTCCAGTAAGAAAGTGTACAGGCGGAAGACGAACGAATTAGGGAAAGAAAGAAGTTTAGGACGACCGGAACTTAGTTGGGAAAAACAGGTGCTGAAAGACATTAAGGCGCTTAAACTGACCAACTGGTGCCAGCTCGCACAAGACAGAGGCGAGTGGCGGGCATTAATAGCAGCGGCCGAGACCGTCAAACGGTTGTGATAGAAACATCGGGCCTAATAAGAAGAATAAGAAAAAATTTAAAACATTGCCCCATGATTCACATGATTTGTTGAGAACGGATTATTTGCATATTTAAATTGAATAAGGGACCATGACGGGTCACTGTCTTATCAGCAGACACGCAGCGCGCCTAGGCGTCACTCACTATGACTTCTGCGGAAGCTGCAAGTTTACCTGTATACCTTCAGCAAAGTTTTTTCGTACAGTTGTCGAAACCTTAAGCAGTATGTTCACTGTATGTTCATGTCGATCTGAAAAGTGTCATTGGCTATGTCTCATGTCTGTGAAATGGTCAAAAAAACCACGATACTTGCAGAACTTTACCGTTCATCCGATTGCAATGAAACTTTGGTGAATGGTTGAACGCTTGCCCGGGAAGGTTTCTAAGTTGAAGAAATGTACGGAAAATGGTCGAAAAACCACGAAAATTGACAAATTTACGGTTTTGGTATAACATTTGGGTATGATTCGACGAATCGCGACACTTGCCCGGGAAGGTTTCCAAGTAGAAGAAATGGGCGGGAAAACCCGCGAAATTTGCAAAATGTTCGATTGTGATGAAACTTACAACCATTGTTGGACGCTTGCCCGCGAAGGTTTCTAAATTGAAGAATTTGGAGGAAAATGGTCCAAAACCACGAAATTTCAAATAATATACCGTTCATCCGACAGCGATAAAACTTTGGGCAATGGTTGGACGCTTGCCCGCGAAGGTTTCTAAGGTCCAAAAATGGCGAAATTGTTCAAAATTACCTTATGAGTAGACAGCGGACTTTGCATATTTTCAAACCTATGTGAATCCTAGTAGACTTTGAGGAATGTCATTTTATCAAATTTATTTCCATTTATTTTTCAAAAAAGTCACGAAATTTGCAATAAGTTTATGAGTTTAGATAATCATAAAGACGGGAAAATAGAGGAAAAGATCGAACGGTCCAAAATGTTTATATCGATTTGCTGACAGCACTAGCTGAAATATAATCGCTCTCATAAGAATCATAAAGACCAGGCGATGCTGGTTATTATTAAACATGAAAGACCATTCATTTTCAACTAATAACTACTTAGTAAAACTTTTAACGCAAAAACCCCAAAACTCTGTTAAACTCTCACAAACTTTAACCAACAGTGTGTAGCAGACATATTTTAAATAAACATTCCAATATTGCTTTCACGAATCTAAAGCCGACACCAAATGAACCAATCCTCAATCCGCTCACTTCCCTTCACCTCATGCATAGCCAAAATGATGGTTATGCAGATGCAGATACAGATCTGCATAAATTTCTATCTATTCGAAATGTATTTCGTGCTGTCTCCCATTTCAGTTCCATCAAATGTTGATGCCATGCAGTTTCTATTTAGCTTGAACTTAAGAGTTGTGAATAAAATAGCGTAAATTTAATAAATAATGTAAAAAGATGGCAAATGCAAAGTTTTCTGGCAGTTGTTGATGTAGTAGTTGGGCCATTGTTTGGATTGTTGGATAGTTGAAGTGCAGCATAATGTTCACTCATTTTCGCAGTCAGTTATGATTGTGGCAGTGGCAGGCAGGCGCCTTTCTCGGAGTTTGTATCTGTAACTGAGGTTGCGGGTTGGCTGTGGCCAATGTTTTTCAACGTAATCAAAAGTTTTTAATTTCATTTGCCATTTCCTGCTGCCCTTTTTGAGGTAAAAAGTATTTGTGTGTTTAAGTTGGTTAGCTTGTTGTGTCGCTCAAAGGTGCAGTCCTTGGTCCTTTGATATGTTTACCTAAAAGGCAATTATATTTGAAATTGTCAGTTGGGTAAATAATTTTACACTGAAACAAATTAAAGCAAGTTTGTTTGCTTTTAACTATAAAACAAGGCATAGAGAATATTACAAAAACGGTATACAGTTGTTTATAGCAAACAAATCCTGAAAATATTTTAAGCTTATTTAAGACTAACCCCTTTTAGTCCAAAGAGTAACGAGCAAAATTGCAGCTTACCTGTACTTGACCAATGTTCTGTATCAATCCCTACATTGATCTCTCTCACCCGGCCGACGTTTAGTCCGGTTAGCACATCAGAAACTACGTAAAATGCATATTTGATTGATAATTAGCATGGATTCAGGCTCAGGCACATCATCTACATGTTTCCTCAGCAGTCATAAATCAACCGGCAGCTTTGTAAAACTGTGGGAGTGGCTGGGCCGGGATTACAACTAAAACCACAACAGCAACTGCTGCAGCCACAGCAAGTAAACTCAACATGTTGTGTTTTCCATTTTGCAGGGTTGTGTGGCCATATTGAGCTTAACCTGGATTATCAGTCTGACGGTATTTGGGTTTCTGGTTCTGCCCAAAGGTAAGTTAGTTGACCACCCACCCATACCCGTTTACTCTATCTTACATTTATGCAAATTATTTTAGGCTACTATTTTAATAACACGGGTCTAATGGCCTGTGAGCCATTCTACAGTAAACCCTCGTATCGCATACTATCGACATGTGCACTGTATTTTCCCACCACCATGGTGCTCATGTATTGCTATGGATCTAGCTTTCATATGAGTCGGTTTCGCCTTAATGATCCCACCATGCCGCTCACAGCAGCTGCCCATCATCCGCATCCACATCCCCATCCGGCACAGCAGCAACAGCAGCAACATCAGCAGCAGCAGCAGCAGCTGCAGCATCATCTGTTTGGCAGCCACGGGCATTCGCATCACACGCATCCTCATCATCATCGTGGTGCTCCTTTTAACCACCATTTAAGCATGGCCATGAGCGTGGGATTTGCCGGCATGCCGAGCATGACCAACAAGATTACCAAAAAGGTGAGGGCCAAATCGATCAGCTAAAATAGTAAACCAGTTTTTAATTATACAAATAAAATCTTTACACAGATTGTGCCCATTCAGGAGAAGAACTCCAGTGGCTCCACATCACGTTCAATGGCTGCCATTTCGTTGGGATTCATTGTTATGGTCACACCATGGACCATTCAGGAGATTGTCACTGCCTGCACGGGCTCTAAGGCAAGTAATTTATTTGCATGTTAAGCATACGCCACGTATCTTACATTAGATTTGATTTCCGCATTTGACTTTATTACCAATTTGCTTGTTTGTGTTTTACAGCTGCCGCCGTTTCTGGATTTTCTTGTTACTTGGACCGCATTGAGCAACAGCTTGTGGAATCCCTTTATGTACTGGCTACTGAATTCCGACTTTCGTCGCCTCAGTCGGCAATTGATGCCCAACAAAGTGAGTAGGATTTTTCTTAGTTCAAAACTTATTTCGAAACTTATTGGGATATGGATAGTTCTTTGAGTTGAGGGCTAAGTTTTAAAAAGTTTTTCATATCTTGAATTGAATGCCACTTTTTTATGGTGTCAGTTGCCATACATGTGTGTGAAAGCCTGTCAAAGGCAGCGTCAGTTACCTTTGGTTAGGCCCTGCAGGTCATGTTAGGCATAAATCGGTAGGCAATTAGTGATTATTTAATTTTGAATGAAAATCGTGTCGTTTTTCTAAAACAAACTTATTTTCGCAAAGCAAAAACACTAGTACGCTTCGAATTTCGCGAAATAAACTCACTTATAAGTTTTTCCAGATCGAGCTCGTCGGTCATATCCGAATAAATATGTAGAAGAGCGACTTTCTTGAGCCGATTTTGTGACATTGCTGACCTTAAATATGCTTTCAGTAGACGAAGGACCGAAAAACTTCGTTCATTCGAACAGGAAAGCCCTGGAATTGTCAAACTCTGGAATGAGCCCTCTAGCCCATTCGTATCTTTTCAAGAAATTCACAACTCCCCCAAATTGTTTGCATGCTCATTTTGCCAGCGCAAAAGTTGCTAAGAAACATGTCACGATCGCTCAACAATCTCGCTCTGTCAAAATTTGACAATCTGGTCAAGATCAGCGTTTTGACCGATAGCGAATGGCTGCAGAAACTTGAAAAATTTGGCTGCCACTGTTTCGAATCGACTTTTTAACGATCCAATCAACTGATAAACAAGAAAGATAGTCGGTCAAGCCCGACTATAACCGTTGCGACCGGTGCTGCCCATAATTGTTTGATTTCCTTATAACTCGTATATCGTTCGTCCGATCTTTAAAATTTCTTCAACGGATCGATAAAGAATCCCGAATACTAAATATGTCCAGAAGGTTTGAACCTTCTGTCTATAAAACTGTGGGAGATCTGACGTTTTTTCAATGTTGGAGGAAGTACCCTACTCGGGACAGATGTCATATGTATATAATAGAAAAATTATCGAAATCGGCCTGCCAAAGTCAGATCTGTTTTGATAGTTGTGCAAAAATAACTGATGACCGTTGGAGCAAACAAGTCCGACATGAACTGTTCACCTCGTCTCTTGAATAACTCGGTCTGCCAAGATGTGTTTTCCTTTTTTGTTTTCGTTACGTGAGCGTGATGCAACAAGTGGTACATGAGCTTTTTTGAGATTTACTCACCAAGAATCCGCAACACACAATCATTTTGCGAACGGAGCTGAGAGCGTTTTGAGGACTGAGCTGACAGCATACAGTCAGCTTTCCCGTACCTTGATTATTGTATTATGACGCTGAGCCTTTCATTTTTTCATCATCTGCTGACTCTTATTGTGCGAGCGCTTTAGAGATTTTGTCTTCGGTTGATTTGAAAATCGCTCAAAAAATCTGTCGATGTCCCAGAAATGCTAGAGATTTCTTTGTTTTAGTGGGAAAGAGAATTGGTCAAAATAATTGTCCATTCCACAAAACAGGGTTGCATATCGCGCAATGTTCAATTGAAATCTGTTAAATGTGGTATAAATTTTATGATTCATGCTAATATTATAATTCAAATTAAAGTCATGTTACCCAAAATGAAAATGAAAAATGTATAAATATTTCCACGCTATTGATAAAGCAAAATTTGGCAACTCTAGGCCCGTTTGCTATTGTCAAATTTCCAAAGTGGCGCTAGTAATGCCAACTGAGGCAGGTAGATGGCGCCAGCAATGCCATCAGGAAAGACGGATTGGAAAAATTATTCAATATTAAATCAAATTAAACATGTTATGTTAATTAATTTATTTACATATGATGCAGCCTATCCAGTAAAATAATGTTTTAGAGGTGAATTTAGCAAAATCTCTTCCCAAAACACTAGGGACTTGAAACCAACCGAAAGAGATTTCAAGGACACCGAGAATTGGTTTTGGGTTGGAATTTGTTTGGAAAAGATTTCTGGGACTCCTCCGCATAAGTTGTTATTGAATGAGCATAACAAGACTATCTCAGCTGAGAACAATCAACTGAAAACTAAAACGAAGAGAATCGAAGTGTTCTGCAAGTCTTTGACACTCTTGCCTCTATCTTTACCTCTCAGCTCATAGTAACCTATGCCGAATCTTCGATTGCTTATATTTCCAATATCTTTCATCTGTTCAACTGTAAGTCTATAGGTAATGCGATAATGATATTTAATGAAAGTCTGAACCAAAGTTTTGGAATGTGAGGTGTGTTTTCAATTGCGGGGGAGGCAGAGGTCGTGGTAACTATGCCTATTTTAACATTTTCGGTCCTGAATTTTTGGGAAACCATCCGTGGAATCATTGCATAATACTATTTCTTAGCTTAAAGTATAACTATCAAAAAAATTCAAGATTTTTTTAAGCACAGATATATTATTTTGATACAACACAGAGAAACACACTAAAACGAGAAAGCAAAGCTAACTTCGTCTGTGCCGAAGTTTTAATACACTTGAAACAGATAATTCCTATGGCAGCTGCAAGAAGTAACCATCCGATGCGATCTGGTTTCGACAAATGTGCAGTGTGCATCTAAAAGATGATGAGGGAGTAGTTCGCGTAGAAACAGACAGACGGACGGACGACTCAGCTCGTCATGCTGATCAAGAATATATTACTTTATGTGGCCGGAGATGATTCCTTCTATGCATTCCAAAATTCAGGGTAAAATTACAATTCACTTTTCAAGTGTATAACTAGGTTTTCTACACGATTGACAGGGATTTTCTGCCCATTACGCTAAGGTAGCTTTTCTACATACCACGCTAACTTTTGTTATTTCGACATGCTGCATGTTGCAACGTTTAGGGAAGCAAAAAGCTACGATGAGCCAATAGAATTAACAACACGTTTCGTCTAGATTTTCTATATAAAGCATTCAGCATTTAAAACCCTTAACGTTTATTTAAAAAACCTACATGTGAAGAACAACTTTCTAAATGAAAAATATAACTTTTCGGTGCTGACTTTGAGCTACAATTTTCGTTTATAATTTCCAAACGCATAAAGTTTTTCAACATCCAAATATCCAAGTGTAGAAAACCTAAAGCTATCGTAATGTATTCAGATTCTTGTATGAAAAATGTTGATGTTATTTGGAAATAAGCTGATTTTCTCATGTCATGTACCGTTTGCCTTTGTCCACTTAGAATTTCACTTTTCCACATGCCTCGTTTAATTTTTCATTTCTACATGTAGCAAGTAGTTTTTCTACATGCCACCTTCAACTTTCTGTTTTCTACATTAAGTGTGTGAATTTTAGCATTGCGAACTTTAATTCACTTAGGATTGCCTTTTGTTTTTGTTTTTCTGTGCATGAACATGTGCATAGACATGCATAAATGTAGAACATTCAGTTGACATGATTGATGGATTTGCTGATCCCAACAGGCTTCCTCCGGCTGCTAAGCGCCATAAAGAGATTTAATGCAGCTTACTTTGGCAGTGCAACATATTTTGAGGGATTTAATAAAGCAGCAACAACAGCAGCAGCAGCCACACAACACTCTCATGAATCCCAGTAAAAGGTGCAAGTGCACCACCAAAAACCAACAAAGCAATATCAAGGATAACGAACAGTGAAAAGTGATTTTGAATTATGAAACAGCAAATCCAATGCGGCATTTTACATGCCACCCCCTGTTCACCCCCCGTGTCGTGCGCTGTAAAATGCATCGAGTTTTTCTGGGCTGGGGTAGCAAAGCTTAGTCAAGTTGCATGATTTACTTCCGCAAAACTCAAACAAAAACTGTTTCGGGGTAAATTTATGACTGCGAATTGAAAATGCTTATTAATTTTGGATTTATGTGTTGTTTTCGTTGCAGTGTTTCCCCCACGAGGATACGCCCGAACACAAATCAGCCTGTTGTCACATCAATGCAAACGATTTTGAAATCACAACGCTTCCCATGCCCCCCGAACCGCCTGCATCGCGACCTCCAGGAGGAGGTAATGCCGCGGCAAGCGGTGGCGGCGGAGGAGTGGGCGCTGCTATAGGCGGTTCGGTATTGGGTATATGTGCACGTTCCCGTGCCAATAGTTTGAGTCGCAGTGCCTCACAGTACATTAGGGGGCATTCTCATGATAGCTATGCCACCATGCGACCCGATATTGAGGGACTCTCCGAAAAATACTGGGGTGAGATCCTGGAGCGCACTGTCAGCTCGGGCAATTTGAATGCACTTCAAAAGAGCTTTCCCGTGCACTTTCCCTATACACATCAACATCATCAGCAACAACAGCAGCAGCCTCCGCCACATCTGCATCATGTACATCAGCTGCATCAGCCGCAACAGCATCAGACCACCTCCTTTAGCAGCAAACACAGCGATCTCCAGCTAAACATATCCCAAGAGGCCACCGCCGCTGAGCTCAGTAAATTCTCCAATTCCGAGCCCAAACTGTGTGAGCATCTGTTCCACGATGTCAACTGTGCCAAGAGCAAAGCGGCCGATGTGGCCTCCAAGCTGGCAGCTGGACGCAGTATACCGGATATTTAGTACGCAGAGGATGTGATATTGGCCAATAGTCAAATGGCCCGACAAGTGGCCAAATGTTCGCATCATCCGCAACATCAGCAGGCCAAGATTCTAATGCAAGACGGTAGCTTGCGTCTGAATCGCATACGCGTGGCCTGTCACAGTCCACCGCCGGAGAGTAAAGGAGGCTTGCCATTGGCCGAGTATCGCAAGTAGAGTCTGGGAAGGGGAGGGATGTGGGAAGGTCTAACCGTTAAGAGTGCGTGTTGTCGTTTTATCTTTAAGATTCATTCAAGGTATGAGCGTGTGTGAGTGTGTGTCTAAAATATTGGAAATATTGCTAATCCATTAATGTATCGACTATATCTAAGTGTTAGCCAAAGCCATCCCGGGGAATGTCTTGACTTAAAAAAAAACCCTGCCGCTTTATTCATCGATATTCATCTATTATCGTGTTCCCAATGGCTTCACCCTTCCTTTGTTCCTGCAAATACAGCTTTCCACTTCAAAGAGAAGAAAATTTTACTCCAGATGAAGAAAAAGAAATATATAAAATTTGTACTTAAACATTGGTCATTCGAGTCGGATTCTGTCGGATTTCTGACAGACACTGACAGATTTCTGTCCGCTTAAAAGGGCAAAGTTTTGTATTCCCTTGCAGATTGTTTTTCTAAATAAGAGAGCTTTTCGAACCATACTTTTCTATGGGAGCTATACTATATAGATGTCCGATTTCGACCAAACTTTGTGCAATCATGGAAAAGCAAATGAAATTGTTAATTACAATATTTGGAGGCGATTCCAATTAAAACAAAAAAGTTTTTCCCACTAGAACTTCTTTTTCGACCGATCATTCATACTGCAGCTATATGCTATAGTCATTCGATTTTGACAAAACTTTGTGGAATTGTGTAGGAGCATAAAAATAAAATATATGCCAATGTAAGGGACGTTTCCATTAAAAACAAAAAAGTTTTCCTCACTAGAACTAGTTTTTCGACCGATCGTTCCTATGGCAGCTATATGCTAGAGTCATCCGATTTTGACCAAACTTTGTAGAATTGTGTGGAAGCATATAAAACAAGTTACATGCCATTTTGAAAGACATTTCCATTAAAAACAAAAAAAGTTTTTCTAACTAAGACTACTTTTCAGACTCTACTTTTCTATGACAGCTATACTATATAGATGTCCGATTTCGACCAAATTTGGTGGAATCTTGGAAAAGCATAGTAAACTAAGAAATACAAAGTTTGGAGGCGTTTCCATTAAAAACAAAAAAGTTTTTCCCACTAGAACTTCTTTTTCGACCGATCGTTCCTATGGCAGCTATATGCTATAGTCATCCGATCCGTCCGGTTCCGACAAATGTGCAGCGTATATGTACCAAAAGACTTCGTGCAAAGTTTGGTGAAGATAGCTTTCAAACTGACGGAGGAGATAGCATAGAAACAGATAGACGGACGGACGTACAGACGGACAGGGCTAAATCAACTTAGCTCGTCGTTCTGATCAAGAATATATATACCTCTGCAAGGGTATAAAAACAGTCCTAATACAAAAACATTGGTCCATCTAGACGGATAACTCAATT
The DNA here is from genome assembly GCA_018904265.1 of Lordiphosa collinella. NCBI lineage: Eukaryota > Metazoa > Arthropoda > Insecta > Diptera > Drosophilidae > Lordiphosa > Lordiphosa collinella. Next base: position 17,208 of record JAEIFV010001232.1, read on the forward strand.
AGAAAATTTTTAAAATTCTGACTCATTTCTGGAAAGATTTTCTGTTAAAAGGGAAGAAACTTTGTCAACTTTTCACAATTCGAAAGAGATAAAATCAATTCACAATGGATTCGAAACAGAGAAAAGTTCAACAAAGCAAATAAACATTGGTTCTTCTAGCCGGATAGCTGAATAGTAAAGGGTGATTTTTTAGCTATTATCTTTTTGGCAACAATGGTTTAAACAGCTCACGCACGTTTCGTGTTTTGTTTCACTGTCAAACATCTTCAGTTTGGTCTATAATTTAACCATGAATCGTCTTACAAACGAACAACGCTTGCAAATTATTGAATTTTATTATCAAAATGCGTGCTCTGTTAAGAAAGTTCATCGCGCGCTTCTTCCATTTTATGGTCAGTTTAATCGACCCACTGAAGCGGCTATTCGGGCTATTGTGACTAAATTTCGCACCAAATTTACATTGTTGGACATTAAACCAGCAAGAGCTACAAATGCATCCAGAAAAAGTCACACTTGGGTGCGGTTTATGGGCTGGTGGCATCATTGGACCGTACTTCTTCAAAGATGATGCGAATCGTAACGTAACTGTGAATGGTGAGCGCTACCGTGAGATGATATCCAACTTTGTTTTGCCCAATATGCAAGAGCTTGACTTGCATGACATGTGGTTTCAACAAGACGGTGCCACATGCCACACAGCACGCGCAACAATGAACTTATTGAGAGACGAGTTCGGTGAACATTTTATTTCACGTTCGGGACCGGTCAATTGTCCGCCTAGATCGTGCGATTTAACGCCTTTAGACTATTTTTTGTGGGGCTATGTTAAAGCTCATGTCTATACAGACAAGCCCGCTTCAATTGACGCATTGGAAGACAACATTGAAGCATTTATTCGTGAGATACCGGCCGAAATGTTGGAAAGAGTATGCCAAAATTGGACTAAGCGGATGGACCATTTGAGGCGCAGTCACGGTCAACATTTGCATGAAATAATCTTCAAACATTAAATTTTATGGACCGTACTATCGATTCAAATAAAGATTTCATGCATTTTTCTGAATTTTATGTGTTTTTTTTTTAAAAACTTTCCTATAGCTCTTAAAAAATCATCCTTTATATTCATTTCAAAATTGTGGTAGAAAATCAATTCACAATGGATTCAAAGCAGTGAGAAAACCATCGTCTAACTCAAACAATGGTCCTTCGAGCCGGATTACTGAAATTTTTCAGATTTTTGCTGGTGAGAGAAGATCGCTCCCAGCACAATCACTGGTCCTTCGAGCCGGATAGCTGAATTTGTTAACCTTTTTAAAGTAAAAACTACTTCTTCTTTATTTCTAAATCTATTTCAAGCTTACATATTCCCGGGTTGGCTCTTAATTATTCCCATTAAAGCAAATGTTAACCATAATAAGTGTTCATTCAATGTTTGTGATACATTTACTTCTCCCAACCAAAACCAAAAATACCAATTAATGTATGTTGTGTGTGTGTGTGAGTGTGCGCGTATTGACTAAACTGATATACTTAATAGTAGAATGTGTACACAAGCAAATGTTTTAAATAGAGCTAGAGAGGGTAGACTATCGTCTAAATCAATGGACATTCTTTTAGCTTCCTCAAATCCCAAAAAAAAAAAACAAAATTTACTCAAATCAAAATCAAATCCTAACTTTGTGATTGTCAAGAATTTAAGTAAATGGATGTGAAACAAAATAAAAATAACAAAATACAAACCTAACGTGTGTAGCTAAATAACTATAGTTAACTGTGAACAAAATTAAACAACCTAAGTTAAGTGAATTTTTAGTTTAGACATGTAATTCCAGATAAAAGAGTAACTAACAAATATGCCACCATTTAAAATAAATAAAAATTATTAAATAAATTAAATCGAACTTTTACAGACCCAAATTAAAAAATTAAATTGTACAAATTTGATTTTTATTGGCTACAAACAAAAAAAAAAACGGAAACGAGATGACAAAAAAATGCAAATTAATTTCGCATATTGCTTTTTAGCTTTTCATTTGGAACACAAAGAAAAATACGACCAAAGTTTAAAAACTAATTTTCACAAAGCAATTTCCAGGACCAGGACCAGACAATGGCCGCCCAAGGCTGCCCGCGGGGGACCCGGCAGCGGCTTTTTCTTGAGGCAATTTGGATCTCAATTTGAAACTGAATGTGAATTCGAGTTTGGATTTCCATTTCCCACTGCGTGTTCCACGCCCAAAAAAATTACACGCCCCGCTGCATTTTGTAACAATAATCGCCGGTGTTTGGCCACCATCTCCCCCATTCACGCCGCAGCTGCGAAAAAAAACTTTTCGTATGAAAATCAACTTTGTTCTGTTTTTCTTTCTCGATTCGCATTCATTTCTGTTTAAATCTGTGGCCCAGCCAGACCACTGGGATTTGGCCTTTTGATTTGATTAGTCTGCGCCAAAATACTAATTGAGGTCTATCTAATTGCGGGGAGGCGAGATAACAAGCGTAAGTATCATTTGTCAAAAAAAAGGAAAGGACGATTTTAGTAAGACAAATAGAGTTTCGTTTTAAAAGACAAACTTTAACTTTACCACTAACTTTAACTTAACCTTTACCTACAGATGGAAGCCGCGTTCGGTTTTCAGTCTCCTTTCCCGCTTCAACATTTCTCACGTAGAATAAATCTTGCATAATTAAAAATGAGATTTGGACTGAAATACACGTTACTTACTGAATCTAAAAACAGAATCTGTTGGAGTTGGAGAGTATTCTGCTGCAGGTCAGAAATGTCTCGTTTGAAGGATTTTCAAATTTTTGCCATTCTTTGCAGCACCACAAACATTGGTCAATCGAGCCGGATGGTTGATTTTTTGAAACTTTCTTTTTGGCAACAGTGTTTTTGGCAGCTCAGCTGTTTTCGTGTCATTTGTTACTGTCAAACATGTTCAGTTTGGTTTTTTAATTAACCATGAATCGACTTACAAACGAACAACGCTTGCAGACTATTGAATTTTATTATCAAAATTCATGTTCGGTTAAGAAAGAGCATCGTGTATTTTTTCTATTTTATGATCAGTTTGAGCGACCTTCTGAGGCAGCTATTCGGAATCTTGTGACTAAATTTCCAACCAAATTTTCATTATTGGACATTAAACAAGCAACAAGCACACTCAGAAAAAAACCGAGAATTTTGTACTTGAATTAAGTACAAACCGTGTCCATAGTACGGTACCGTACAAAAATACTTGATCCAAGTACAAAATTCTTGGATCAAGTAAGTTTTTTTCGATCACACTTTTAGGTTTTAATGGACTTAAGTCAGCCCCAAAACCATTAAAGAAAATTAGAGTATTTCAAACAATTACAAAATGTTCTTAGTATTGAACCAAAGTCGGCTGGAAATATCCAAGGGCCATAAATAAACCTCTTTGATAGAACAACAAAGTAAGAATCCGTTGGGAATTTTAAGAACAAACTAGCTTAAAAATAATTTGCATTTTCCGTTGCACACTTCTTGGATCTAAACTCTTTTGTACTTGAACTTACTGTAAGTACAAAATGTTCTTGATTCAAGAACGTTTGTTCTCATTTCAATAATAAAAGCACTCGTGTTTCGGTTTGAGAATGTTTCGTACTCAATTTAAGCGAACCCAATAACGAATCATACTTGAAATTTTCAATTCAAAACGGGTTAAATTCAATCCCGTTTCATTTAGATCCCTGGCAGCCGTTTTTATTTTTTTGAGTGCATACGTAGAGTGCGGACAGAGGAAAATATCGCAGCTGTATCCACCAGTGTTGTTAATGACCGTGAAATATCTATTCGGCGTCGTTCGCTGCAATTGGGTCTCTGGGATTTGGGTATAAAACCTTTGAAGATACTGCTGGTGTAAGAATTGAAGCCACGCGACCTACCCAAGGCTAATTTTGGTGATGGGCGCTGGCAAAGTTGGATGAAGATACACTCGAATTTGTGTTCAGCTACGATTTTGGGCCCTTTTTTCGATCGTTTTGGGAAAAAACAAAATTACAAAATTTTTAAAACTACGATTGAGGTTCAGACCAAAATGGTGACAATTCTGAGTCGATTGCACTTATTTTCATCAAAATCGATTCAGTGTAACTGGAGATATCATGGCCGCCAGTTCGAAAAAGTGATTTCCAGATAAATGCACTTAAAGTTTGCAGTTGCTAGGCAAATTGGGTCACCTTGGGCCATTAAAAGGTATCAAAATGATCTTTTGGTTATTAATTTGATACGCAAAAGTATCAATTTGAAACAATCACATTTTTATGAAAGTTCTTAATTCGAAATGTCATGCTCGTATGTGGAACGAGGCGCTTGACGATTGACATTAACTATTTTGATGGTAATTTACTTAAACTAAAAGCTATGTAAAACAATCCCCCAGACGACGAGTTGAAGACTAAATTAATGTATTTCAATATGGAGCACAAGCTCTATATTTCCAAGGTGAGATAACTTTTAAGAGAGGACGTACTCCACGCTGTTTCTGCGCTATCCAAAATGAGAGAATCAAAGTCAGCTCCAGTTGAGACGTGGCTCGCATACGGTGCGGTTTCTGAACCATTATTAAAGAAAGTTCTCGAGCAGGGATGATCATGCCATCATAATTGGGGCCGAACCAAATCAGAAGGGCGGACTGTTATGTCAATAAGGTTCGCAAGATGCACTTCCTCATAGTGACTTCTGTATTTGAATAACATCCGCGTTGAAATGTAAAAGTACAATGATTCCCATAGTCATAAAATACATTTTGTAAGAACAGAGAATAAAACAAATCAGTTTTTAAATGTTTATGTTTTAGTTTTAATGGCAGTTTGCTGAAACTTGAAAAGCTAGTATCAATATGATACCAAAAGTTTGACAGTCAAAATATCAGAAGGTTTATTTCTTGTATCAAAGTGATACTAAAAAATTAATACAAAATAGTGTCAGCCTAATACTAGTTAGTATCAATTTGATATTTTCGAAATACCATTTTAATACTTTCGAAAATATCAACTTGATACTTGGAGTATTAAAGAGAATTTCATACTCAAAAGTTTCAAATTGATGACTAAATAGTGTCATTTTGATGACTACTTTTTTTTTGGTACAGAATTTGTTGAAGGACTCACTCTAAATTGGTAATTTTTACAAAAACCGTCACCTTTTTGAGAGGGAAAAAGGGCGATGACTTACGATGAATATAAATATAATTACACCGATGCCCAGCAGTGAAGTCCCGACATTGCGGAGACTTTGACTTCAGTTTTACCACTTAGTTCGACTGGAAAAATGAATTGGATGCTCCGCCGTCTAACTTCAAAATAATAATGATCTATTTATAATTGCGGGTTTTATTTCGGATAATTCAAAATTTGGCTTATAATTTTTTAATCAATGGTGCGTAAAACGTCGCAATAATGGTGATGGTATTAAAACAGTTTTATATCCAATTTCCAAAAATAGCGACCTTGATCCCGAAATGTCCCATGCGTTGTATGCAATGCAGTAAAAGAACCCAAGTATTTCCGTAATTATAAAAAATAAAAATATGTAAAAAAAACAGTTGTTTTGTACTCAAAGCAATCCCAATATCTTCTTGAATCAAGCATTTCCATAGTTAAAACGAGGATAATGGGAAAATACTAACTATTTGCAGGAAGTAAAAAATCCTAGAAGCACCAAGAGGCGGTTTTTAACAGTGTAGTGTTAAAATCTTTTGGAGTTCAACTTTTTAATATCAAAGTAACAAAAAATACAGAAAACTCTTTATAAATCTGAGTAATGTATTTTTAAATAAGTAGTACATATTTTTACTATTTTAAACCGTAACCGAAATTAATTTTTTAAGTGAAACGAAAGCGATTTTTCCTATTCATTTTAGTTCCTGGCCAACAAGTCCTCAAGATATGTAAAATACACGCTTATCATAAACTGGGGCTTAGCATCGAACATCGCAGTTAAAAGGAAACCATATTCTCCAGTTGGCAAAATCACCGGCAATTCTATACGATAGAAGTCCCTTAACATCTGATGACCCTGAAATAATGGCATATTCTTGTATATTACATGCAGATTCTAATTGTCAAAGTCAGCTTTTACCACAAAGGGACAAGTATGATTCATGGTGGACACATCTCTGATCAAATTATACACAATTTTGGCCACCGGCTGATGGCGTCTCTTCAAAAACTTGCAACAATCCAAGGTATAATCATAGAGAAATGGTTTATAGCCATTGGCTTTCTTCAATACTTGAAACCGTATCGAAATATTATTAGCCGGCTCTAGGAGAGTGGCATTAATGTTGAGGCTGGTCTTATTCCTCGAGTAGGCTTTTAAACGGCAATGCTCAAAGGTGACCCATGATTTGTTAAAAGACTCACACACTGCATTGGTCATTTTGACAAAGACCGTATCCTGTTTTTAGAGTTAAAAGAGAGAGATGACTTTTTTTATCATTATGATTCAAGTAAATGAGGAGTTACACCGATGCCCAGCAGAGAAATCCAGAGTAATCCGAAACCAGCAATGATTAAAGCTGAACGCATGGCGGTGACTTTGAGATCAGTTGTACAAATAAGCTTCGGATGGAAAATGTATTGGATGCTCCGCTGTCCAACTTCAAACTAATAATGATCTCTTTATAATTGCTATATTTATTCGGATAACTGGAATTTCGAACTTAATTTTTATATTCAATGGGGCAGAAAAGTCTTAATTATTGTGATGATATCAAAGCAGTTTTATTTTATACTGATCACTAGACCTCGGATTTTGCATACTTTCAAACAGATTTTTATCCTAGTTGCGGAAGTAATTGTCCGGAGCAGAAAGCTTAGTTTATAATTAATACTAAATGTAAATGTTATCGAGCACATTGTTTGCTTTGCATATATATATATATGTAAACACTAGGGTGACCCTCTTTTTGAAAAGCGTTTTATTTTTAGCTCTCATAGAACAAAATCATTCGATTTTATGTAAAACTAAAAAATATAAAGTTTCACGTAGATTGATGAATGTTTAGAGGGCGCTCACGAGCCCTAAAGTTGGAAATAAATCATTTTTCTTATTACTGAGCCACAAAACTAGTTGAAACAAATATAAAAATCTAAAATATTTAATTTTTTTTTTAAATTATGATATTTTATGTAATCTTACCTTTCCAAAATGGGGTTAAACATTTTTGTACGGCGAATATTAACGGTTTTATAGCTAATAAAAGGCATTAATCTTTTTATTAATCTCTTCACCAAAGGTACGCAGTTACTGATTGACAAAATGGAAGTCGAGCTGCCCCCAACCAACTTTTTCTAAAGTATTTTGGCCCGCTAAGCCCGAAAATTAACATGAAACAAAAAATCTGCCGAATAGTTATCGAGATATTATCGATATGTGCATGGTACATGGTACAACTAAGGAGGTACGGCGCTCCTAGTATGCGCCCTCAGCAAAGTACCTAAAAAGTACGCAAAACATTTGTGCTTTGCGTAGTCTGGTTCCAAAAGCAAAATCTTAATACTCAGAAAAATGCTCTCCGCCGTACCTGGTATTATTATACCATGATAATGTATGCCAATGCTTTCAACTCTCAAAGTTTCTACGATTTAAATGCGCTTTAAATGTATACCCTTGGAACACATTATTCTTACAAAGTCTACTTTTCGGACCTTACATTTCTATGGGAGCTATATATAGATGTCCGACTTTGACCAAACTTAGTGGAATCAAGGAAAAGCATAACAAACTAACATGTAAACAATTTGGAGTCGACTCCATTTAAAACAAAAAAGGTTTTCTTACTAGAACTTCTTTTATGATTCATCAGATTTTGACAAAACTTTGTAAAATTCTCAAAAAGCATACCCAATAAATAAATGCCAATTTTAAGGACATTTCCTTTGAAAACAAAAAGCTTTTCTAAGACTACTTTTGCGACTCTACTTTTTTCTACAAGGTGGACCAAAAGAAGTCATCCGATGTTGTTTGGCTTTCTTTTTTTCAAAGTGAATGTTAGCAGGCTCAAGGTCGAGGTTTGATTATAGTTCAATAATCAACCAGAAAATTCAACAGAGAATACATTTGAACATGAACAGTAGCTGTGGCTGTGTAGACGGCCGTTTCGGCTGCCGCCATGGCAAAGCCTTCGTCAGTACACTTTCAGTTGCTGTCACACCAACAAGCCATTTGCAAATCCTATTTATACTACTACTTTTTCTAAAAAAAAAAACGTATATTCTGTTATTTGATTATATTTATTTGAACCTTTAGAATTTTACTGGTCATTCCGAGAATATGATATCGACCAAATGGGCGCCGTTACAATTGATTGCCATACGGGCTCGTTTTATGGCATTTTTCATCACTTCGGCAAGAACTTCGGGCTGCAGATTCTCGAACTCGTGTCGAATGTTGTCCTTGAGGGCTTCCAAGGTCTCGGGCTTGGTTACGTAAACAAAGGATTTCAAAAAACCCCACAAAAAAAAGTCTGGAACGGTTAAATCGGGCGATCTTGCAGGCCAGTGGAAATCGCCAAAACGAGAGATGAGGCGACCCGGGAACGCGCCGTTGCTTCGACCTGTTGGAACCACATGTCCTCCAGTCCTAATTCGTCCAATTGCGGCAGAAAAAACCCGGTTAACACACGCACCGTCCACTGTTGTCGTTTGACCAGCGGCGTTCTCGAAAAAAAAATGGCCCTATGACTCCTCCAGCGTGAACAGCGCACCATGCAGTCACTTTGAGCGGGTGCATCACTCGTGGATTTTCGGTGCCCCAAAAGCGATAGTTTTGCTTGTTCACGTACCCGCTGAGGTGGAAATGAGCCTCATCGCTCATTATGATTTTGGTCGAAAAATCGTCCATTTCGTCCTCGAGGTTGAGGATGGCTTGGGCGTAGGTTACAGGCGTTTGGCGGTCGACAGGCAGCAGCTGATGCACGGACTGGACTTTGTACGGGAACATGCGCAGTTCTTTGACCAAAATTCGCCTTAGGGACGACCGGCTGATGGCTAATTGCGAGGCACAGCGTCTAGTCGATGTTTCCGCCGACAGCTCGACATCCTCGGCAACAGCGGCGATATTCTCGGCCGAACGGGCGCTCCGGGGCCGGCCACTCTTGGCAACGTCTCGTATGGTCCCATACTTTTCAAGGTTGGTGGCCAAACGGCGCAGTGTTTGCGCAGTCGGTGTAGGGCGGCCGGGGAATCTGCGACGGAATTCGCGCTGCGCCAACACCACAGACGAATTGTTACGCAAAAAAATAGACATGATTATTCCGCGTTCTTGGCCTGTTCACTTGTATTCTACTCCTGTCTAGTCCACAAATGTCAAAACAGATCTGACTTTGGCGGCTATTTGTAAAAATAAGAGCATCTTCCAATAGGGTGACTTCTTTTGGCCCACCTTGTATATGCACTATATAAATGTCCGATTTCCTACAAACTTGGTGGAATCATGAGAAAGCATAAAAAACTTAGAAACTAGTTTTAGGACTGATCGTTCCTATGACAGCTATATGCAATAGTCATCCGATCAGCCCGGTTCCGACAAATGTGCAACGTGTTTGTACTAAAAGACTTCGTGCAGAGTTTGGTGAAGATAGCTTTCAAACTGACGGAGGAGACAGCACAGACACAGACAGACGGACGGACAGACGCACAGGGCTAAGTCAACTCAGCTTTATGTGGTCGGAGATGCTTCCGTCTATGTGTCACAAGCATAAGGACACTTTTATAATACCCTCTTTAAGGGTATTACCAAATAGGGGAAAGTTAACTCGTTTAAAGTTATGTATGGCCTTGCAGCCTCCATTGAAAACCAATAGTTTTTCAGAAGCTATTCAAGCTAAGAAATTTAAATGTTGTATATAGGTTGGAATTATATACTTGAATATTTCAATGGTTCGGAACCGGCCTTGAATCGGTTCAAAAGTGGTTCACAACCATATCTCAGAAGTTATTTAAGCTACGAACTTGACATTTGGTCTGTAGTTTGGAAATGTGTAGTTGAATAATTTAATGGGTTAGAACCGGTTTCGAATCTGTTAAAAAATGGAACCGGTTCAAATGTGGTTTTGAGCCATATCTCAAAAATTATGTAAGTCAAGAGCTGTGTACACAGAGAAAATAAGATTAGCTACATGCCACATGTAGAAACGGCAATCCTTAGCGAAATTTTACACGAAAATGTAGAAAACAGAAAGCTACACGTGGCGTTTAGAACAAACTATACGAACGTGTAGAAATTAAAAAAGTAAGCCAGGCATGCAGAAAAGTTAAATACAAAGGCTACATGACAAGAGAAAATCAGCGTTTTATTCAAAGTATTTCTACATTTTTCATTTAGCTTTCTGAATTCCACACGAAAATGTAAGTTTTCTACATTAACTTTTAAATATTGGAAACCTTAACGCGCGTGTAGAAATTCTAAACGAAAATGTAGCTCAAAATCAATACAAAAAAGTTTTATTTTTCATCTATAAAACTGTTTTCAACACGTGCCTCGTAGGTTTTATAAACAAACGTTAAGGATTTCAAAAGCTAAATGCTACATTTAGAAAATCTACACGAAACGTGTAGCTCATCGTCGCTTCCCCTTAAACCTGTGCCGGCAATAGTGTGTAAGTTTCTGAGACAAGGTAAATGAGTTGTGAGTTCGAGTCCCAGACAAGGTAAGTAAAAAAAAATTAAGTTGCAGTGTTCCACACTACTCTCCTCCCCTTCTACCCACATTCCCTTGTGTAAATAGTATAGTTGAAAGTAGGATTTATTTTTTTCCATTTTCCTAAACTTGCATGTAGAAAAGCTACATGCCGCATTTAGAAATGGGAAAGCTAAACGTGGCTTTTAGAAAAGCTACACGCCGCATGTAGAAATGAGAAAGCTAAACATGGCATGCAGAAAACTTACACAAACGTAGTGGGTTGAAAATCCCGCTGAAACGTGTGGAAAAACTACAATTTTTGTGTTGTTTTTACAAATTTTTTTTCTCTGTTTAGCCTGGTACTAGGAAGTTAGACATTTTCCTAGCTTCGAACCATCCAATTGAAGCACTTAAAAAATGGTTCAGGTCCACACCTTTTGATTTGGAAAAGTGGTCTGAAGGCTTATAATGTGAAAATTTACTTAAATTATAAACTGGAAATTTGGGATGTGGGCTGGTAATATGAAGTTTGACATTTTCCCCATTTAAAACTCGGTTCAAAAAAGGTGGGACGAGTTCAAATGTTAATGTCGATTTGCAGCCAGTTGAAACTTGTAAAAAATTCTCATAATGCAATGGCCCCGGGCGACGCCGGGTATTGAGCTAGTTTTCCTATCAAATTATTTAAGTCAAATCACCGTTCGAACCCAAAAGTTTTTTCAAAAACCTCAAACTTCAAATTTCTTAACGTTAACTAACTCCGAAAGCTACACATATCGAGTCGAAGAAATTTTGTAAGAAGACGTTTTATATAATTCATTGATAGATTTTTAGTATAAAATCAATTGATTTAGATATTTTTTAGCAGAATTTAATGTTTTTTGAGTCATTTTAAATTTTTAGAACTTTTTCGATAGTTTTAGGCTTTAACTTTTGCTAAACATTATCACAAACTGCCTCCTACCGCAAACTAAACCAAGGGCGCTGCTACAACGAGCAGTCTTTGGTCTTCGTCTAGGTTTCCGGAAGTCATCTAACAGTTAACAATTTCGTTACCCCAGCAAGCTAATAACACTCACAGCTTTGTATTATAGCTCAAAATCGTTCCATACATATATATTTTCCCATCCCATCAAATCATATCAGCAACATGGAGTTTTGCCGACCCAAAACCACTGGCTCGGACTCACCGCATAAAAAGAAAACCTTTACTCCTTTTCCGGTTGTGCTCTCAGCGAAACGTTATGAAAGCATCAAGTCCCGTGCACGGCAAGATCAGAAGCATGCTCAACTGGCGTCTATTGAGGAGGAGCAACTCTATAGGCAATATCTGAAGGATGGTAATGATTTGCTTTGTAGCTATTTCACGGGTTTTGTTATGGATCACAAAGAGGAGAAGCTGCAAGATCGCCGACAGCAGGAGCAGGATGCGCAACTGGCCGAATCGGCACGCAATCAGCAGACGAAATATCTGAGCGAACAGTTGCGCAAGGAACGCATACTGAGGGCCAACAAAATGTTGGACAGCATGAAACCAGGACATAGGGCACTGCACCAGGCGCTCTTACAGAGTGAAATGATACATCAGCGTAAATATCATGAGGAGGTGAATTGTCAAATAGCAGCGGCAGCTGCCTATCAAGAACGTTTAGACGAGGAACAGTGTCCCGAGTTGTTGATACCCTTTGGCCATATCACCGAAGAGGAGTTAAAGGCCAAAGAGCAGGAAAAAATTAAGGAGATACGTCAGTCTTTGCATAAGGATGTGGAGGCTAAGCGTAAGCGTTTGGCCTGGCGAAAAGAGCAAGACCAATTGCAGGGTATTGCGGAGAGAGCACAGGCCGAGTGTTTGCTGGAAAAGGAACAGCAGGAAGTGAAGGAGAAGAAGGCAAAAAGTCGCGAGTTTTGCCGGAAGGCTTATCGTGATGCGCTTAAAGAGAAGGCTGAAGTTAAAGAGCGTGAGTAGAGAAATTGAAGGTTAAAGAGGAAGCAGTAGCTCAGCAGCAAGTAAGTTGCTGAAACTTTTTCGCCGATATTTCGATACATGGATGTTACCGTCCAAAAAAAAATAAGTGTGAGTGTTGCTAATTGCTCGATACTCAATACTCGGTGTTCGATACTCAGTACTCAATACTCAATAATCGATACTTACGACTGAGTTCGATACCAAGAACTCAATGCTAAGTATTTGACACTCAGGACTCGATACTAAGTACTCGATACTCAGTACTTGACACTCAGTACTCGATACTAAGTACTCGATACTCGCTTCTCACTATTCTATACTCAATACTCGATTCTTAGTACTCGATACTAAGTACAAGATTCTAAGCACTCGGTGCTAAGTACTCGATACGATATACTCGTTGCTTGGAAGTCAAAACTAAGACTCGATACTTGGTATTCAATACTGAGTACTCGATACTTACGACTGAGTTCGATACCAAGAACTCGATACTAAGTATTTGACACTCAGGACTCGTTACTAAGTACTTGACACTCAGTTGTTGATACCCAGTACTCGATACTAAGTAGTCGATACTCGCTACTCACTATTCTATACTCAGTACTCGATTCTTAGTACTCGATACGAAGTACTAGATTCTTAGTACTCGATGCTCAGTACTCGATACTCAGTACTCAATGCTCATTACTCGATACTTACGACAGATTTCGATACCGAGAACTCAATACTAAGTAGTCGATACTCAGTACTTGATACTCAGCGCTCGATACTAAGTACTCGATACTCGATATTCACTATTCTATACTGGGTCCTCGATTCCTAGTACTCGATTCTAAGTACTCGATTCTTAGTACTCGATTCTAAGTACTCGTTACTCATCCATGCCAATCAAATTTACTTCTACTAAATCTTTCGCACCAAAATTAAAGATGTTTCACTTTAAAAAGACAAACTGCTGCTGAGTTGCTGCTGCCTTTTTCTAACCCATTAAATGAAGACAAATTCTTACCTTTTCTCTCCCTTTCTACAGACGAACGCATTTGCGAGGCCATAGACGATCGTCGCAACTGTGTCTACCAAGTCGCTCATCGTAATCTGGATGCCCGCTACAATGATCATGTCAAGAAACTACGTGCCGATCAGCACTGTCGGCGCGAAAAGCGAGCTGATCACATACGCGAACTCCAGCTGGCTAGCAAAAACAAGGCCCAGGAGCGTCAACAAACCGAAGTGGATCGCTATGAGTTCGAGGTACAAGTGGACGAAGGTAGACGGCAATGCGAACTGGAAAACTTGGCCAAGGAGCGCAAGGCCTACCAAATTGAGGAACAAAAACAGGCGGCAGAGAAATTGAAGCGCGAGCAGGAGATACGACGCTTTGAGGTGGCTCGCAGACTTAAAAACGTGGAGGCCAATCAGTCGTTTGATATTTCAGAAAAGCGACGACAAGATTTGATCACTGCCAATTTGCGCAACACTCTCTACACTCAGCGAGATGAGTTCCTGGAGAGGCGATCGCAGGAGCTAATGCGTATAAGTGCCTGCAATGAGGATCCCTATTTGGAAGATGACAAAAAGTTCTTTAAAAAGGCGGTGGAAATAATGGAACAGTCACGCGAAGTGGGTCGACCCTTGTATCCCATTATGAAAGCAGCGGAACGCTATCGTCGCGAGAATAATCTGGATATGCAGACCGAGGGTCGTAAGGTCAAACGCAGTAAGCTGCGCGACAACTGTTGGCCCGGCTTTGTGACCAAAGCGGATTTGGCCTACAGAAAGTACGAACAGCGTGAGATGTGTCATGCGGAGAAGGAAGAAGATCGTCAAATGATGCAAAGCAATGCAATTAAGATGCAGAAAATGGCTTCCCTTGAGAGGCCATATAAGCCATGTAAAGCTTCCTGCCCCATCAAGTGTTTCCATCATCGCCACATGCCGGCCATAAAAAGTGTGGATAGCTTTGATGTTGCGGTTCAACCCAGTATAAAAGCAGAAACGGTGGAATCCTCTAAAGTGCCTCCAAAAGAAGAAAAGGCAGCAGCTTCCTCGGGAATTTTTATCTCTGTTTCCTCAGCCCCAAGTAAACAAGAACAACCCGTTGCCGTTGTCGTCGTCACATCTAAGCTCCCACCCGGTTTGCCACAATCCCAGCCAGCTCGTGTATGTAAGCCCAAAGCTCCCACAGGACAAGAGTGTCCTGCTGCCATACCCAATCCCACAGGCACCTGGGGCTCGGGACCCTTAGCTCATGCCCAGCCACAACGTACACCAAGAACCGGACATCCAACGGGGCAAAATGTTCCCGCTCCCATACCCAATCCCAAAGGAACTTGGGGTTCGGGTCCACTACCAGCTGGGAAACAAGACCAGTTAGTTCGTTCCACAAAAGGTAATCATAAACCTTCAGGACAAAATCTTCCCGCTCCCGTACCCAATCCCAAGGGTACCTGGGCCTAAGAAACAAGATCGTTCCATTTCCAAATTTATGTTCCAAGTGCTTATTATATTGATGTTTGACCAGAGCAAAAGAATAAAGGAAACCTGGATTCCACTCCTTCCTCTACTGGAAGGGACCGGAAATGACGTTAATGGTTTTTTAAAAGCACTTAAACTTGGCGCAAAAGTTTTCTGCTTTCCTTTGCCACTTTTCTTTGCCATTTGCTCAACCCTTCGTCGAGTGACACTTGCCACGCATTACGCGCTTTGTTTAGCACAAGAGAGCGGAGCAGGACCAGGAGCAGGATGCTGGCCAATGCTCCATAAATTCCAATTATTGCATGGCGAAAGTTATTAGGTTACGTTCCCGTCCGACTGACTCGACTGACATCCATTTTTGTTTTCATTTAGCTTATTAGCGTCTTACCATAACTTCATTTAGCCCTAAACCAAAAGGATGAACCTGGGTCACCTTCGCCAGTTCAGTCAAGACTGACGCTGGCCAATCTCATCAGTATAATTACGGCTCCTTTTTTTTTTTGTGCCGTCGTTTCTTTCTTGGCAGCGTCCCGACGGGTTAATCAGCAACCGGTTAAGAACTTTGTGGTCTTTGACGCTTAGTCGAGCGCACAGCTTCAATTAAGGCAACCGCCTGGGCTTGTCGAAAGTTATGAAAAGTTTTGTCGGCCAAACCAAAGTTAACCAATTTGTGACATTAGCCATAGTCGTCAATGCCTGAATAGCTTAACAGGCCCAGACACCCAGATCATGTTTCAGTTACGCTGTGATAGTCCAAAGGAATTTGTCAATAAATTTTCGTCCCAAGGTGTTTAGTAATGTGGCCTGTTCGGAGGATTTATCACTCCAGGCCCTTAAGGAGTGAGTACTTTAGAAGAGAGAGGAGCATTGTTGTAGTTGTTGTTTGACAAAATATTTTCTTTCTGCCTACTACACCACAAAGACGATTTTTGTACATAGATTTTCCAGTCTATTGTTCCGAATATTTACCTCTGATTTAGATTTACTTTGAATGGCCAAGTACTTTGAAGATCAGGTGGTCCATTAATACCGCATTCGGCGATTCAGAGCCGTTTAAATGGGCTCTAACTACAACTCGTGTAAGGATTCCAACTCGAGGCGGGGCTAGCTTCCTAGAATTCATGATTACCTGGACAGAAATAATTCGTCCACTAAAGAGTAATAGAACATCTTCTTCATATGTTCTTTGTTGTTTAGTGACTCTTGTTCATTTACTTTTATTCAGTTACTTTTGGTAAATCGTCCTTTTTTTGTAACTCGTCCAGCGACTCTTGTTCAGTAACTTTTGTTTCGTGACTTTTTGCCAGCGACTATTGTACAATCACTGATGTTCAATGACTCTTGTTTAGTCCTTCTTTTTCAGTAACTCTTGTTCAGTGACTGTGGTTACGTTTCTCTTGTTTAGTGCCCCATTTTTCAGTGACTCTTGTTCAGTTATTTCTCTTCTTTTTCAGTGACTCAATGCTAAGTGACAGGTGCCCAGGTTATCTATTCTTCGAGTTTTAGTATGTTGTGGAAGTCCCAAACTCGACTCACAGTATTCGATACTCGATACTTAGTACTCAATACTAAGTCCTCGATACTAAGTACTTCATACTGAATAATCGATACTTAGTAATTAATACTCAGTAATCTATACTAAGTCTTTGATACTCAGTATTCCATTCTCAATATTCTATACTCGTTACTACCCTCTAGGCTTTACTCTACTTACTGGTTTAGTATACCATATACTACGATAGGGTACCCACCAGAGTACCCTTTTGTATAGCAACGTCACTCCCAAAGTAAACCGTCGCGACGCCCCTTTTCGGATACCCCAGTACTACATGTAAAGCGAAGAGGTGGCGATTGGTTCCCCCCTGGGACATGCCCTGCAAAAGGTAAGTAGTGAATTGCATTGCTGGTGGATTGGGCGGTGGTTACTAGTAAGTACCGAATTCTACACCCATGTGCTAGTGCAGCGTACTGAAGGGTAAGTACTCAATACTAAGTACTCGATATTAAGTACTTGAAACGCAGTAATCGAAACTTAGTACTCGATAGACAGAGTTTGTTACTCAGCACTTAATACTCAGTACTCGATGTTAAGTACTCCATAGACAGTATTCGATACTCGTTATCACATCTCCGACAATCGCTCTAAAGCAACAGCTTGACGCTGGAATCAAATTTTACTGCTACTAAAATCTTCCAAAAACGATATTAAAGATGTTTCACATCAATAACCTTCATTCAACACTATTGGACTCAGAGAGTTGTAGCTGACCGAAGGTTCCTTGAAGCATTCGCAATCCAGGGGAGGCTTCGCTTTTTATGTTGCTAGAGAATTTTGAAGAGTATTTCAACTTAAGATGGTATAAACTTTCCAGGTTGTCCGGCATAAACTGAGGCACGATTCCTCTGTGAAGAGTATTGCCTCTGGATGTTTGACTGGATCTATAGAGCAGCGGTGGGCAAGCCCTTGCTCCCATTGCTCGGCAACTGGAGCCAAGCAGCCTCACCTCGCTTCTCGCCGCCAGCCGTACACAATTGCCCCACTTTGAAGCGAGTTAAAAAACCAAATGTATTGCGTTTTGGCGTAAGTCGCAAACACAGCGGTTGCAGTGTGCACAATCGAGACGATTGCAAAAACAAATACATGCAGTGTGAGTCTGGCTTGTCGACTCGAGTCTCGAGTGTTGTTATACTCTGTACCAGAGGTACACAGAGTATATTAAGTTTGTGCAAAAGTATGTAACAGCATTTCCGTCCCTATAAGATATATATATTCTTGATCAGCATCAACAGGCGAGTCGATCTAGCCATGTCCGTTTGTCCGTCCGTCTGTCCGTATGAACAAACAGATCTCAGAGATGGTAAGAGATGGAGGATCGACGAGTATGAAACAAAAACTTCTTATACTTGCAGACAGATCAAGTTTATTTTCAATTTTTGCCACGAAAACGTCATATCTCCGTTATTTTTATAGATAGAAGGTTCGGACATATTTTGAAAACAAGATTATTTATCGATCCGCCAAAGGCATGGTAAAGATCGGATGAACGGTTGTCGAGTTATAAGGACAAATTAAGGCCAGCACCGGTCGCAACAGTGATGGTCAGCACTTCACAGGTAAAGAGTATGTTAGAGTCGGGCTTGACCGACTTTCTTTCTTGTTTTTGTTGGACTGCTCCCAAACTCAAACTTCCTGCCCACCGCTGCTGTACAGTATAACAGCTCTGTAAGGAATTATACCATTACCATCTTCTGACTAAAGTTGTGTATATCGTTTCGATAAATCGATATTTTTTGATAATCGATTTTTCGATATGATATTTCTAGTGTCGACTAGATAATTCTCAAATCTCAAAAAAAGTTTTACCTAGGCCTTCATCTCACTTGATGAATTTGATCTAAATGGTTCTGTCTTGTTTCTCATTTTGCTGTCAAAATATTTCTTCAAGTCCGACAAACCTCCCTCCGCTTAAGCTTCTCTCTGTGTAAACTTAAGCTAATACTAGTCTGACCAACTTGTTGCCGTTTCCTTCCCTAAGGATATAAAGCAACCAAAATCCACTTGACGCTCAACCAGGTAAGCCGATAATGGGAATTACCTAGCCGCTGCTGCTTCTATGCCAGCTTCTGTGTGGGCTTTGTTGTCCTGCCTGCGTGGCAACCAATAAGTCATGCCTTCTTTATTATTATTTACGGCTCCTGGCCAACTTTCGCCCATGTGGCGCACTCGACATTGTCGAGGCACTTGCCAGAGTCTCAGCGAGCACTCTCACACTGTTTCATACTTAATTTCATTAAGTAATTTTTTATACGGCAAACTTTTATTGAGTTTTAAAGTGAGAGAGAGAGAGAGAGAATAAAAGACTTACTGCACAACTGAAAAGAGATTGCCATATTACGTATACGCAATGTGTTTTCTTTTTGTCTTTTTGCTGCAGCTTTTGTTTCATCCACCTGTTGCGGTTCCCTACTCTCCACTCATTTATAGTTTAAACTGTTTGCTGTGGTTTTTATAGAAAGCGTTAACAAAAGAGTTTGCCCACATTAACAGAAGCAATTAACATTGGTTTTCTATCACGTTTGCAAATATTTCGCATAAACTCAATTTGGAAAAAACAAAGGCAGCCTGCAAATGGTAAACAACTGAATTGGAATTTGGAAAGTGCCCAAATAAAAAACGAAACAATACAGATATTTCATTAAACATTCTACCTGTACAGATTTTACGGGCTCTGATGCAGTTCAAAGTGCGAGAGAGAGTGTGTGTGTGTGTGTATTGTTGTCATAAATATTTGCATGCTTTTAAGGCTCACGGGAGGAAAAAAATATGAAATTGAGCGTCACAGTCTGAGCAAATATATTGCAGATTTTCAATTTATTAAGAATCAGTGGAATTACCGCATTTTTCATATACCCGTTGCTCGTAGAGTAAAAAGCGTACATTCAGTGCAAAAGTATATAACAGAGAGAATGAAGCATTCCCCACACCCAACCGAGGGCCACATTTGAAGTTTCTCTCTTGGTTTACTTTTAGTAAGACACAGAAAATGAAGACTAAAAAACCGGACCGAAGTCCCTTCGAAAATGCAAAACCAAAACGAAAACCACAAAAGCAACAGTTCGATTGGGGAACCAAAACCTGATGTTTATTACCTATAAAACCCAGAACTAATACCTTATAATAGGGGTAATCCTGCAAGTGATTTTTGATTTTGATTCTGACTATAATTTCGGTGTGACCAGATAACCTGCAGAAAATGCCGAAAAAACTGTCAAACAAAACAAAAATCAGAAACAAAGGCTGATTTGGATTTTTCTGAATGACTGCCCTCTAGTACTGCCGACCAATGCTGTATCAACGTTCAGTCGACGATTTTGTGACTGTCGTCGACCCACCCTTATAAGTTATAACCCTCCCAATGTGTTCGACTGTCGTATTTTGCAAGGCGATGTCCGCTCAATAAGTTAACGGCTCTCCAGGCACGCTAGGTCGACGCAATGCCATGCAGGAACCGACTTGAGCGACGCTCGATAGACGAAATGCCATGCAGAACGCTGGGTTGACGAAAATACTGTGACAGACCCCAGCCGTACCAGAGGGTGCTTTCATGTAAATCAATTGTTCTGGGACCCAAGAATGGCCGCAAAATTCGCAAGCTGTACAATCTGATCAAATAGGATAATGTGTGCCGCCTTATACTGCGTCACCCCTGCCGGCCAAGTATAACAAAAAGGCCACTTCCAAGCCCAAGCGCCAGAGGTCCTCCTAGAAGGCTGCCGCCGACTTTGCCAAGCTTTTGGTATAGATCAAGAAGAAGACTGTAGTGCAGGGGTCGGCAAAAAATACAATACAACAGACACGAAGTTGAGAGCAGCTTAGCAAATCAAGATCCGAACAAGCAGCTCAGCGGCGGGCCGAACTTATACTGTGTGTGTGTCGACTGCGTTGCTTTTGAGAGTTTGCCTATGCCCAGAAGATAGTTTTTAAAACAAAAACACATAAAATTCAGAAAAATGCATGAAATCTTTATTTGAATCGATAGTACGGTCCATTTAATTTAATGTTTGAAGGTTATTTCATGCAAATGTTGACCGTGACTGCGCCTCAAATGGTCCATCCGCTTAGTCCAATTTTGGCATACTCTTTCCAACATTTCGGCCGGTATCTCACGAATAAATGCTTCAATGTTGTCTTCCAATGCGTCAATTGAAGCGGGCTTGTCTGTATAGACATGAGCTTTAACATGGCCCCACAAAAAATAGTCTAAAGGCGTTAAATCGCACGATCTAGGCGGCCAATTGACCGGTCCCGAACGTGAAATAAAATGTTCACCGAACTCGCCTCTCAATAAGTCCATTGTTGCGCGTGCTGTGTGGCATGTGGCACCGTCTTGTTGAAACCACATGTCATGCAAGTCAAGCTCTTGCATTTTGGGCAAAAAAAGTTGGATATCATCTCCGGTAGCGCTCACCATTCACAGTTACGTTACGATTCGCATCATCTTTGAAGAAGTACGGTCCAATGATGCCACCAGCCCATAAACCGCACCAAACTGTGACTTTTTCTGGATGCATTGGTAGCTCTTGCAATGCTTCTGGCTGATATTTACTCCAAAATCGACAATTCTGCTTATTTACGTACCCATTGAGCCAAAAATGAGCTTCGTCGCTGAACACAATTTTTCGGTAAAAAAGTGGATCTTCGGCCAACTTTCCAAGAGCCCATTCACCAAAAATTCTACGTTGCGGTAGGTCGTTCGGCTTCAATTCTTGCACCAGCTGTATTTTGAAAGGCTTCACACCTAAATCCTTCCGCAAAATTTTCCACGTTGTTGAGTAACAGAGGCCCAATTGCTGCGAACGGCGACGAATCGATAATTGATGGTCATCATTAACACTGGCCGATACAGCTGCGATATTTTCTTCAGTTCGCACTCTACGTAAGCGTGTTGGTGGTTTAATGTCCAACAATGTAAATTTGGTGCGAAATTTAGTCACAATAGCCCGAAAAGCCGCTTCAGTGGGTCGATTAAACTGACCATAAAATGGAAGAAGCGCGCGATGATCTTTCTTAACAGAGCACGCATTTCAATAATTTGCAAGCGTTGTTCGTTTGTAAGACGATTCATGGTTAAATTATAGACCAAACTGAAGATGTTTGACAGTGAAACAAAACACGAAACGTGCGTGAGCTATTTAAACCATTGTTGCCAAAAAGATAATAGCTAAAAAATCACCCTTTACAAGCACTAACTTTCCAAAGATTTCGCCAATCGTTGCCACAATCAACTTGAGTAGGACCAAAGAGCTATTCCCCATGTTTTGGTAAATTAAGCAACAAGTAAAACTGTGAATGTTCTTCCAAGTGGTTGATATTGCCAGCACATTATGTGTATCTGTGTGTGTGGGTAAGTGTGCAGCACTGGCAATATCAACGCACTTTTAACAAAAAAAAAATTAAATTTATTCGATGAAGGAATCCTCTTAAAACAAAGAAAGAAGTTTAAAAATGTAGTCCTTGCTTGGAACGACGATTAGGTGATGCCTCCACTTTGCTTGTGCTTTCTTCCACTGGTTCGACCGGCATCTGTGCCAATTTGTGCAACTTGAAACCAAAAAGCCTTAAAAAAATCATATCATGAATAAGTAAATTTTGAAACGGCTAGACAACTTACCGAGCCGTGTATTTCTCCTCAGGAGGCTCCGGACGATATATGGGCAACTGCATGAAAAACATGTGTGGAAATCCACTGCCGAACATGGCACCATCCAGCTGGGCACAACGGGAACGTGGACGATAAACATCCTGACAACGAGGACAATAGACCTTAACCAACGACTGGCCCCACTTATCCGAAAGCCCCAAGGGCAACACACTCTGGTTACTGCAGTAGACACGTGGGCACACACCAAAATCGTCTCGTTCATACTTCATGCACATATCGTCAATGCCCCGTGCGGTTAGTATATATCGAGCATGGATCAGACCATACAACTGAGGCGAGCTATCCATCGTGAGACGCCAGCACTCCAAATCGAATTCTGGATCCAGTATAGTCTCCATAGCCTGATAGTAATCGGGCACTGAGGCCTCCAGGCCCGTCAAGTTGAATTTATCCTCAATAAATTCCGTGGGCACACGGCAAAGAAACTCATTTCCCTGCAGGTTAATGAACCACTCGATCCAGCTGCCATCGCCCACGGACATGGAGGAGCTGTTGCTGCTTTGGCTGAAAGAAAAGAATTTGATTTAACAGTTTTTTTTCGCTTAAGAAATAAAAAAAGGCTTAACTGTTTGCACGACATCCTGAGAAAGTGGCGAGCTGTGAAAAGATTAAATTTGAAGTGAGACTGAAAACTCCAGGCCAGAGTTGTTAAAAAGATTTGTATGGCCAAAGATTATAGAAGGCATAGATGCGACATTTCGTACAAAATTTTTGAGTTGTGTCGAACAAAAACAGCTAAATAAACTCGGTTGTTGCTGCAGATAAGGAATATAAATTTTTACTTTACCCAATTACAAAAAAGCAGCAAAAGTGCGCGCAAACACTTTCAAGTAGTTCATATAATCGAACCACCAAGTTAAATACTAGTTCCGAAAACGTGGAACGTATGCCGAGTGTGACCAGAACTAACAAAAAAAAATTAGCCGCTGCATCGCGTTGTCAGTTTCATGGCATTTTTAAATTAGCTGGTGGAGGGTCACACTGCTCAATCAGGTGTGTTTTGTTTTGATGACAAGTGATTTACGCTTGTGCTTCTGCCATAATAGCAATAGCTCTCCTGCAAAGTCATGGTACCGAAAAAGGACAAGGACCCACATAATGTTGACTCTTATCGCCCTGTTAGCCTCCTGCCTGCCTTCCCTTTAGATTTTTGAGCGACTTCTTCTAACAAGGCTTTTGACTATTGACTCTTTTGAGTCTGCGCTTTCAGATCACCAGTTTGGATTTCGCATCCGTCACAGTGCAGTAGAACAGGTTCACAGCGTAGTTAATCATATCCTCGATGCCTTTGAGAAAAAGAAATACTGTTCGACAGTTGTGATGCACGCCAAGCCTTCGATAGAGTCTGGCATGAGGGTTTGCTGTATAAACTGAAGCCGATACTCCCGGAGTGTCTGTGGAGACTTATTGACTCTTTTTTGACGGACAGAACTTTCTCTGTTTAAGTGCGTGAAGCGCGATCCGTCCAATTCGAGCTGCTGTTCCACAAGGAAGTGTGCTTGATCCTGTTTTGTACACAGTTTTTACTGCTGATCTACCATCTCTTAATATCCAAGGCTTACATACTGCACTTTCTTTTTGGCTTCAAGCAACAGTCGCAGATCTGCCTCTAACTAGAAAAGCATAGGAAATTCTCGACGAATTTGAATGTTGGGCCTCACGATGGAATATAGGTGTTAATGTAGAGAAAACGCAGCATGCAACTTTTACACTTCGTAGGGACAATACTTCTCGATTCACTTTGGATGGAGCTCGAATTGCCCATAAGGACACCATTACATGTCTAGGCGTTACACTGGACAGGAGGCGCACTTGGAGACCCCACGTTAGTCGGTTGTGAGGCTCCGCTCGTTTAAGACTCCGGAAGATGGACTGGTTACTCCGGCCAGAAAATGGACTTTCTCTTAAGGCTAAAGTCAGGCTTTTTAAGAACATTGGGGTATTACATGTTGGGGAACTGCCTGCAACACTACCATTAAGAGAGTAGAAACATGTGTAAGGCCCTTCGCAGAATTTAAAATGTACACCGATATGTCTGTAATATCACCATATTTCATGGTGGAAACATTTCCACCATTTGCGAAACTATAGAGACAAATTCAAATCGTTACAGAGATTTGAACTACAAATAACTGGCTTGGCCCCATCGTCGCCGCAGACTGAGGATAATCCACCCAGCTGACTTATGGATATTTGGCCATGCACCACTGGGTCGCCAAATTTAATATGTATCGTCTTGGCCCTTCGAGCCGGATTGAAACCAACCTGTTTATTCGAAGAGTTAAGAACTAAACGGAATGTCGCTTGCAAAGGCATATTTGCTTGGGCCTCTTTGCCGGATTTGACCGTTAAGCGGTTATGGGTTAAGAATAAATCAGAAATCAGCTCGCAAAAGCAAATATCGCATGGTCCTTTGAACCGTTAATGATCCAAACTGTTAACTTGACCCTTTAAGAGAGTTTTAACTGATGAAAAGCTTTCAAATAAAAGGAGAATCGCTTGCAAATGCAAACATGGTTTGGTCCTTCGAGCCGGATTTGAAATAAAATGTTCATTCGAGGCAAATCTCTTAATGCGGCGCCATTTCTTCAGGTTTGCTAGCAGGAATTACTTGCTGGGGTATACATCTGTGATTTTTCTTTTCAGTTTCCTACCGCTGACTTAAAGTTCTGCCTCACAAATCAAACTGCCCTCTTATGTGGAAAAACATTAAGTTCCACACTTTTTTCGAGTTTTTACCTCTTAAACCCCGAAGTTTTCTTCCTGCAAACAACACCTAGTCTAACCCCAGGCACACATTTGATTGAATCCTTCTTACCCGCCCGCACCTCCAAATAGCAGGTAGGCCATACGTACATAAAAACTTTGGCATAGCCCGAAGCACGAAAGGTGCAAAAGAAAAGGCCATTCGCACGCATGCTCATGGTTGGAAGTAAATTCAATTCCCATTTTCACTTAAAACTTTTTAACTCGAGTCGAGTGTATATAGAGATGCCCCTGGAGGCAAATTAAGTGATTTGCCCGCTTTACACATTTTGTCGACTGATTACTTTTTCGAAGGTTAAAATTAAATGGCACAAGAAATAAAGAAAAAAAAACAAAAAACAGCTAAATTTGATGTGCCGGATTTAGTTTTTTTTGTTTAGCCTCCTCGGCGTTTTCCTGCTCCACGGCCTTCACATGCTCCGCCAAGACTGAACGCTCCACCATGCGCATTGGTTGCTTATACTTCAGCAGGGCCACATCCAACTGATTGTGGTCCAGCGAGGTGACTTGCAAAAGCGTGCGAACTATGTGTCTAACCATGGTTTGTTCATCGGGTGCGGTTGCTTCAAATTTCTTGACATTCTTCTCCAAAAATTCACGCACTGTTTGGCCAGCACGACCAGTGGTATTGGCTGCCCATTCGTAATAAATGCCCGATGGTTCAGTTTGATACAAGTGTGTTTGGCCATTATCATCGAAGCCTCCAACTAGGCAACTAAGACCAAAGGGACGTAGACCATTGGCTTGGGTATATTTCTGCTTCAGTTGGGCAATGAAACTGGTTTAAAAGAAGAAGGAAAATGAGTACTCCATTGTGAGTTGTTTTTGTAAGCAAAACTCAATTCTCTTACCGTGTTATATAGTCCACGCTCACAGCACGCTCGAAATTTAAACGATGACTCTGAGCTTCAATCTGTGCTCGATTGATTACTACGCGTGCATCGGCTGTTAGACCCGCAAAGGTCAACATCACATGCTCATCGAGCATTTTGATTTTACGCAATGAACGCTCATCTTGCAGATTGCCCACACATTTTCTTTCCACGCCCAGTGCCACGCAATCGTTGGTACGCATACCCACCTGAACAGAGATTGACATACACATCATAATTCTAAGAGGCATTTCAACCTACCGCAGTGGATCCTCTGCGTACCGCCTCTTGAGCATACTCCACTTGCAGCAAATGGCCATCGGGGGAGTAAATGGTCACAGCACCATCATAGCGTCCGCTCATGCTGGAAAATAAAATTTATACAAAATGCAGGAAATTTTTTACTACAACTCAAAGGTAAGTTGAAACTTGTCTGTATTTTCTTGCCCTCGAAATAAAAGGCATACTGAGAGTTGGAAAAACTATTTGAAATCTTTTTAGAACGGTTCAAAATAGTAAGGCTGCCTTCACTGTTCGACTAATCTTGTAGGCCTTCATGTTGTCATGTTTTCAATATAATAAGATTATGTTTTATGTTTGAGTAATGAGCAAATGTCGAACGATACTTTAATATGGTTTTCTTACTTAAGCAAATTCTCAAAAAAGTTATCGTCATCACTGAAAATACAGTCCTTATTGTTCTGCATTTGCATTTTGGCGCGCCTTTTTCGTAATTAACAGTGTATTATGCTTTTCCATGATTGCACTAAGGTTGGTCAAAATCGGACATCTATGTATATAGTATAGCTCCCATAAAAAAGAAAGGTCCGAAAAGTAGTCTTATGTAGAAAAACAAACTGCAAGGGTATACAAAACTTCGGTTGAGCCGAGGTTAACTTCCCCTATTTTTAAGAACTAAACTTACTCAAACTCGTTCCTATGGCATCTATTTGCTATAGTCGTCCGACTTAGGAATTGTATTTGGTTTGCGTCGACCACTTTCTCTGGCATCAGCATAGACAGAGGTGTTTTGGAATTTTCTGGTTCTTAAGGTATGTTTAGTTTTCAGATTTTAGTTAGATCTTTAACCTTAACTTCAAATCGAACACACTCCGCTCTTTACAGATATGCTTTCTGTCTTCGTCAAAAGAACTTCGAGCTGCGATTGCTGTTTCAATTTGCACTAAGTCAGTTTGAGAAAGTGCTTTCAGCTGCACTCACAATTTGCTCCAGCTCCGGCATCTGCATCTCTATTGTTGACCATTAGCAGCAGATTCCTTTCTTTCCCTGCTTCGATTTGACTCCATTTCCATTTCCATGCAGCACATTTTTATCTTGCGCGTTTCCCTTTTTGCCATTAATTTGCACAGCATTTGTCGCCATTTGGCTTTTAGTTCAGCAGGAAGCTGACTGATGGGAGTTGCAGTTGCGGGCACTTAACGAAAGTTGCACGCAATTCAATCAATGAGTTGGATCTTGAGCAGGAGCTGGAGCACAGACCACAGCAAATTGTGGCCCCTAATTAAATGGAGTATTAGTCAAATCCAATTTGAGCTCACGTAATAATTAAAAGGCATATCAGGCCGGAACGCCACTTGGTTAGTTTCGCTCAAACTTTGTTCCTTATGTGCTTGTGCCGAGAAACTTTGTGCTCATAATGAGCTGATGCGGTGCCCGGCAGCTGCAGCACGTCCGTCAAGTTTAACAGCGGCTCTTCCATAAACACAAACGACTTAATAACTGCTGTGGGGTGGAGGTTCAGTTCGTTGACACTAAATGGCACTTTGGAGCACACCGTTACGGGTGGGGGGGACAGTGGGTGGACTAAGTCAACAAGAGTGTGCGTTGCTCGGTTTATTAAAAGGGCGCAGGTGAATGTCTGGGCGCCATTCGGAGCACTTGTCCAGTGTTTACTTAGACGAGACTCACGTATGTAGGCGGATAGCATGCAGCTAGGATGAGGACAGTGTGGGCTGTGGTCAAAGGTCATTTGCATTTTGCAATCGTCAGCAGCAAAAACGAAGGTGGGCAAAGCAAACATAAATATATCTATCTAGTTGATTGAAAGGCTGAGCTTGAATGGAGGGTTTAGGGAAAGTTAATTGTAATTAAGTGTATTATCATGGCAAGCTCTTATAACCAGGTTAGGCGACTTAAAGCTTCCTCGGAGTCCAGTTCCGAAACTTGGTTCATATCTGCTTAGATCGTTAAATCAGGAAATGCAAACCGGTAAAGGTTTCTGAAATTAATCGAAATGCGGTTTTGGTTTCGTTCAAAACACATAATATCGGTTCGCTGAACTCATAAATCTATGCCAGGCGTTCACTCATGTATGAAAGCAGCTGACACCTAAAATTATGCAAACTTAAAATCTACCATTTCGAGCTTCCCACAAAATGCAACAAAATCGAGCAAATATCTAGCCAAGTAAACGTCATCTCGAAACAGCTTCATTTAGCTAATGCGCTTAAGTAGGCCCCCCTCCCAACTGCCACCACCATCCACCTTGTAACCCTGATCCGCATGTCCTGCTTATGTTTACTTGCTTAGTATGCCACAAGCGCACATTTCGCACATAAATTTATATTTAACATTTTATGACAACAGTACCGGAAAGCAGGAACCAGAACAGTGCCACGCTACAGCTTTTTGGCGGCATACTTAGTAGGATTAAACACGTGCGGACGTGGCTTGGCCTCTCAATTCCCAAACATGTTTCAAAAATTACGCACACTCGCACGAGTATAAATAAATAGTTCATGCATCACACGAAATGCAATTATTTAAAACTGATGCCAACTTTGAAATCCATTTTTTTTTGCGGTTTGGCGGTAAATTTGATTTCAATATTATTTTGCGTCCCCGCGGGGCCAAGACAAAGCGAATAAATACGTTTTTTTTTGGACTGCTTTTATCAAAATTGACGTTATTATTGTTTAATCAAATTCAATAAATTAAATAATAATTTCTGAAACATATTAATGGGCCAATGAATTGATTTGAAAGCGAATTTATAATTATTAAAGGTAAGAAACATATTTCATATTTTGACATTGAAGAATCTTGTACCTGAACGATAGTTACCAACTACTACAAAAAGTTATTTAAACTAATACCCTGTTTATACAAAAAAAGAGTGGTCGTCGTGGAACATTCGGCCGACCTGACTATTAGATCGCCCTCGATCTCAACAGGATTCAATAGTTTTCCCACAGCAATGCATCCACTGTTTGAGCCTAGCGGGTTCCAATATCCCTTTGTACGGAATCTGCGTAAGCTGACATTCATCGACATCGGTAACCTCATAACGGTCGTACGGCAAAACACCGCTGATCTTATATATACATCGGTGATGTATACTTCTCAAAACGGAGTGTAATATGCGCGGCAAACGATTTCGGACGTAGGGGTCACTTATCGGCTCCAAGAGTTGATCCAGACTTAACGGCTCTACGGGTCCATTCGGTCTTAACGGTTCTACGGGTCCATACGGGCTTAACGGTTTTACGAGTCTTCACGGTTCTAACGGCTCTATTCAGTTCTAACAGTTTTACGTGTTGATCCAGGCTTAACTGCTCTACCGGTCCATTCCGCTCTTCGGGGATTAACGGCTCTACGGGTTGATTTGGTCTTGACGGCTAAACGGGCAGATTCGGTCTCCCACTCCATCGACGATAAACTTAATGACATCAGCATCTTCAAAGTTGCAACTTGTACGGCAAACGACCTCGGATGTAAGTAATGTTCAGCTCGGTCCATAATGCCACTTGTCTTGTCGTTATCCACACTCGGCGTCGAAAGGGCGGCTCCCACGGGCACGGCTTGGCTGGCTGTACTCCCAAGCAATCTGCGATTTGGTCTCCAACGATCGCCATCTCTTCAACGGCAGACACCAAGCAACGGAATTGCCGCGGGCCACGCACACGGGAACGTCCCTCGGCGAGGATCTTCAACAATTCAGATATAGTCAATGT
Organism: Lordiphosa collinella; assembly: GCA_018904265.1. Taxonomy (NCBI): domain Eukaryota; kingdom Metazoa; phylum Arthropoda; class Insecta; order Diptera; family Drosophilidae; genus Lordiphosa; species Lordiphosa collinella. The sequence continues at coordinate 47,135 of JAEIFV010001232.1, forward strand.
CAGCGTTGCGGCTTAATGGATTAATCAGACGGTTTGGGATTTACCCCACACCTGATTTGTAAGCGGGGGTTTTTCTGTTTTATACCCCTTTTGAATGGAATCGACATCGGACTTCGTATATACCAGATCGATTCGGCAAGAAGACAATGGTCTTGGTGGGACCAGAATGGTGTGGTGTATTACGAGCTCCTAAAACCTGGTGAAACCGTTAATACTGATCGCTACCGACAACAAATGATCAATTTGAACCATGCATTGATCGAGAAACGACCAGAATGGGCCAGAAGACACGGCAAGGTAATTTTGCGCCATGACAATGCACCTGCACACAAAGCAAAACCGGTTCAGGATACAATCAAAACACTTGGCTGGGAGCTGCTACCCCACCTTCCGACTGCCATTTGTTTTCGTCGATGGGACACGCATTGGATGAGCAGCACTTTCATTCCTACGAGGAGGTCGAAAATTGGGTGTCTGGTTGGTTTGCTTTAAAAGACGAACAATTTTATTGGCGTGGTATCCAAAAATTGCCAGAAAGGTGGTCAAAATGTGTAGAAAACAATTTCGAATACTTTGAATAAAATGTTTTGTGATTGCTTTTTTATGATTTCACTAAGTTTGGTCGAAACCGGAAGATTGTATAGTACAGCTGACATAAAAAAGTTAGGTTCGAAAAATGGTCTTAGTAGGAGTCCTGAAAATTAACATGAGCTTCAATTTGTCCAAAGACTACACGTTATACAATGGGTCCAAAAATATGTCACATAGCAAAACCTTGTTCTTAAAAAGGGATTTCTCTCGCCGTCCAGGTCCACCACCGTCCAAGTCCACCACCGTCCAGGTTCAAGTCCATCGTCCAGATCCACACCGTCCAGGTCCACCCGTCCAGATCCACTACCAACCCCGTCCAACTAACCCCATACAGGTCCGCGCAGAGTCATCGCTTCGCTTGAACAACACCACAGCTGTTTTGATTAATTTTTATTAAAAATTTTCCGGGAGGCTATTGTCCAGTACTGATACAGCACGTCTGAATAGCAGGTTATACTTTCCGGTGCGGTGGTTGAGGTGAGCTGAATTGTGCTCATTTCATGAACATTCGGAGCATTTGTTTTCAAAAATTTGAAAGCATTCTGTTCATATTTTGAGATGAAACAAGAAAGAAAGTCGGTCAAGCCCGACTATAATATACTCTTACCTGTTATCTAAGAAATAATATTTTAATATCAAAGAGAGCCAATTGAAACGAAAAGGAACCTCACAAAACGTTCATAAGAAGTGTCAAAATAAGCATTTTAAGCAACTTTAAGATCGTGTTTGCTTTAAATGCATGGGTTTCAGAAAGAAAACTTATTGTAAATATTAAGACCACGATTAACTTTATTTAAATTGCTATTTTAATATTCCCCTCTTAATTATAAGAAGAACTTAATAAACTTCACTTCCATTGCACAAACACACAGTTATGCTTAAAGAAAAGCTGCTTAAAAAGAGCTTAACTACCAGCCAAGTAAATTAAATAAACATTTTTCGACATGAACCCATGCAACGCTTCATTAGCAAAAGAACTAAAACTGAGTTTACTCCGGCGACCCAAAGGCATTTTGATTAAGCCCTCCTGCTCCCCACGCCTTAATAGTAATCATCGAAAAATATTGAAGGCTGCTCGGAAAATGTTTTCCATTCTCTAAACACGAAATTGCCTGAAGGCAGACAGTACAACTGGGTGAACTTGCCACGATTTGTTTGCTTCGAGCTTAATTTGTAGCGGCAAATGGTGTTGATTGTTGTTTTTTGGCTTACGTCCTTAAGGCGCGACTCCCACTCCCAGTAAATCCCCTGTTGTTGCTGTTGATGTGCCAGCTAAAGACCAATAAAAGTTGAAGGATTTTGAGTATGGTTTCAAGTGCTTCAACAACTTCAATTTACGAGAAGAGTGTGGAAATTAATGATGAACAATTTGAACACCAATTTGAGCGGGCATAAGAAATGGTTGAACTCCTCTTAAGGCAAAACTTTCTTTGCCAAACATTCGAACAAATATTTGCACCTTATATTGTTTCCCTTGCTTAATTTATGCAGCTGCCTCTAGGTGTGAACAGGTGAGTAAAGAAACAAAAACCAACCAAATTAGATAATAGATTCTGTTCATGATGAGAGTGCAGAGTAAACAAAAACCAAAGGATTAAGTGCCTCGAACGCTTCTCGCCTGCCTGTCGATATTACAAGCGATTTATTTAGTTTCTTTCTTGCTTTTTCTCTCCACTCGACAGTGCAATCCGTTGGCTCTGGCCAGGACTACGACCATAACGACACGCGACCCACATGCATATAAACATTTCACGGTTGGCGACATATCTGCGATATTTTTATGGCCAATGTGCGCGCTCGCTTGGCTGTTGTTTCCTCTGAACTCTCGAGTTCTACCAGGGGAAAAAAAGGTGCAGACGAAATGTATCTGTGCCCCGCTCTTATCTCTACATAATCCACTTTATATTTTCACACTAACCAAACTGAAATTGAAAATAAACATAAATTGGCGAAAATCCCCGCTTGGATTACGATTCATGACAAATCAAAGGCGCCACAGCGACCAAAAAAAACGAAAACTGATGTAAAAGCAATTAAAATATTTGAAAACCGTTTATGATGATATTTTAGGGGAAAGTAAGAAAACAGCAACGCGGGGAAGGAACATGCAAGTTGTTTATTTGAAAAGAATCAATGGTTTTGTATCAGTTCTAGTTAAAACAACTTTTTTGTCATCAATGGAATCGACTTCATGGAAAAGTATCCTATAGTGCAATGGCCAACAAATTTGTTATACTGGCGAAGCAAATACTAAATTTATTTCCCTGTTTGTGCCCATTTTAAAAGCATTATTTTAAACTTTAAATATGGAAAATAGATTTACATTTATTACATTCATATTTTCGCAGTCTCTTCGTGTGTAACCCCACAACCACAGTTTCCTCAATGTCTTAAGAAATAAACTAAATATTCCATTTATGAATAAAATTAACTAGCAACTGCAAGCCAAATTGCACTTGTACCAGCTGTACATTATGACTTAAAACTTTTGAAGTTTTTCAAACGCAGTTTCCGATTTTATGACAGCTGCCCCAGAAAGTAGGCAACAGATTTTGCACAGCATTTTGTACTCTTTATTTTTTCTTGATTTATTTGCCAGTCTCGTACCACTTTTGATTACAACAAAAAAGTGCACAGACACACACACACACACACACATATAGACAACGGAAACAAATTGCATAAGCCAAACAAAGTTGAAGTCCTTGTCTGGCATTTAAAGTGCAAGTTGAGTAACTTTGGACAACTCGTTGCGGCTCGCAAGTTCCTTTGATTGTCCCTAGAGAAGTCCATGCAAGTTTTTAATTATTTTGGTAGCGTTTCTTCATTTTATTGGCCGAAAGTGTTTTTCCAAAACACTTTGAATTTGCTTCCCGCTGATTGTCTGCATTCAAAGCACATTGAGCCCAGCTAAACTTTGCCCAGACGGTTACTCTCCCCCATTTCCCCTTTCCCCCTTCGGGATTTTGTCTGATTGCAAACACAACAAATTCTCACTTGGCCTGCAGCAGCCAACAACTCCCCATGGAGCATGGAAAGTTTATTATTATTATTTGGCTTGTTTCGTTTGGGTTTTCGCGGTTTTATTTACCTTTGAATCACGAAAATTTCCAGTTTTCGAGTTTTATTGGTTTTGACCAACAGACAAATACTAAAGCATTTTCCTGCATCTTTTGTATTGAGCTCAAATATGCATGAATTATGTGCAAATAGCTTTTTTGCCAATATTCTTCCCTTTACTCAGTCTTTGCCTGGAAAATTTCTAGAGAATTTATGGGTCAGTGCGGTTGAAGCAAAGTTATGGAATTTTTGCACATTTTGTGGTAATTTTTATTACTTTTATTACAGCCCAGGATATGAGACTAAAAATGTGTAGTTCTCTTCTTTGACTGCTTATTTGTAAGGCTTGGCTTTTGTGGTTCGGCACCAACTTCCCTCGCCTCCCCGCAGGCTCCCCACTACAAACAGCATTACACCGTATGCTGGATGGAATTTTAAGCAATCAATGTGGTTGGCAATCACAATTTCGGTTGGAGTTCATTATTAAACCAAAAAAAAAAAAAGGGTTGGAGGAGAATGTTTTTACTGGTTGGAGTCAAATATTTGCAGTTGATGAAGCTTTGGAGAATTTTACTAGCAAATAAGAAATCATTAAGATAAGTGTACTTTTTTTTTGGATTTTTGAATATATTAAAGTTGAACGTTGAAGTTAGATTTACTGAGGTTTTTAACCAGCGTTTCAGTTCAACACATGATTTTGAAAGCTGAGTGAACGGCGAACCCCATTCCTTTATTCTAAATATTATGAGAACCAGAATACCAGAACTCATTTTTTTGGATCATTTAAGAACGAAATAGAACCAAAACTTTGCACGGCAATTGTGTTTCCGTAAAAGCAGCCACTTGTCTTTTCGTTCCACATACTCTTGTGTGGAATGCTAAACTGAAATAAAAACCAGGGTTTCAGTTTAAAATCGATTACAATGGGCAACAAGGTTTAGTATATTGAAGGGTTGGTAGTGATTCTAGATGATTTTCGTGTGATAAGCAAGACTGCGTTTTCAGAAAATGTCCATCACGTCGAGATTTTTAATAATTTGTGCTTAAAGTTGCTAAAGGTGCCTTTTTTGACCCTTTTTAGTAGCGTTTTTTGGGGAATCCATTCTATTGTTTGGACTCTCTTTGATATTACACGAAAGTACCACTCCTTAGTTTTGGAATGAACTATCCCAAACAATTCTGCGATTTTTTCAATGGAGATATACCTCTTTTAGCACTTGTGTAAGAATCCTGTTTATTGCTGGTGCCCCAAAGTATGCAAGGGATGGTAGAGACGCTAATATGTTTTCGTTTTCTAAAAACAGTAAAGTACGCTGCTCATTTGTAATGCAACAAAATTCTAAAAAAAAACATCACAAGGTCTCTAAGAATCTGCGCATTTTTTATCTTCGTTTGTCAAATATAATGTAATCGTCTCTCTATAAGCACCTACAGTAATCTGCTATCATGTTAATGTCCCACCTTTTCTCCATTTCTTTGATATCCTGATTGAACCTCTCACTGAAGAGTCTTGTGAGGTTTTTTTAGAATTTTGTTGCTGGTTCATTACAAATGACCAGCCTACTGTACTGTTTTTAGAAAACGAAAACATTTTAGAGTCTCTATTACCCATTGCAAACTTTGGGGCACCAGCAATAAATAGCATATTTTTGGATTTTTACACAAGTGCTAAAAGAGGTATATATCCATTAAAAAAAATCGCAGAATTGTTTGGGATAGCTCATTTCAAAGCTAAGGAGTGGTACTTTCCGATGGTATCAAAGAGAGACCAAACAATAGAATGAATTCCGCGAAAAACGCTACTAAAAAGGGTCAAAATAGGCACTTTTAGCACCTTTAAGCTCAAGTTACTAAAAATCTCAATGTGATGGACAATTTGTGAAAACGCAGTCTTGCTTAGAAATTCATCTAGAATCACTACCAACCCTTCAATTTACTGGTAAACGTCGAATTTTGTTGCCTTGTGATATCAAAACCAAACTAGAACTAAAATGTAATCTTGTACCGATTTTGCGAAGCTTTTTAAGTCAACCTAGCGTAGATCGACTACCACTAACCTCTTCAAAATCTTCTTCACATCTTTAGAAAATCAAGGGGTTCTTAGGTAAGATGCAGACTGATGTCATTTATACTGATTTTAGTAAGGCTTTTGATTCTATTAATCACTTCTTACATCTTCATAAATTAAGCTTAATCGGCTTTCCAACTAACCTTTCTGGATTTCTGATTACCTAAGAACTATAATTTTGCCCTTCGTGACCTACTGGGTCACCAACAGGCATTAACCTCCATACGAGCAAAGACTACCATTAATAGACCTCCCTCCACTCAAATCCCGGAGAATTTGTCATGCAGTCATTTTTGTCCACAATCTCTTGGCGGACGAGATTGACTCCATGGATTTTTTAAGCCTTATTAAATTGACAATACCACCCAGATTAACTCGCCACTATACTCCAATCTACCTCTCGCCTCGCCTAACCAACTATGCTCATCGAGACCCCCTCCGTTGCCTATGTCTTGCTTATAATGAGTAATATCACCTGTTTTCTATCAATTACTCTACTTTAAATGTAAAAACCGCCTTAACGTCATTTCTTAACTGAAAAATCTCCAGATAGCGTACACTCTGACCACCTTTGCTGTGAGTTGTACCATAGCTGGCTTCAGCCAATAAATTAGTCCCACCGGAGATCGTTATTTCTGGTTCTCATTGTATATTTTGTAATTTCATATTCTGTTTGACTGAACATTGTTAAGCCTTCACAATAAATAAATAAATAAACAGCCCAAAAAGTTCAATTTCGTAGCTCATATTCGAAGTGCATCCAAGTTAGTTCTGGAGTTTCCCAAAGGTAGTCACTGGGTCCATTGCTTTTTACTATCCTTATTAACGATCTTCCTTCAGTCTTGGCTCACTCTCGGGTGTTTATGTACACAGAGAAAACAGAATTACCCTGCAGTATGCTGCACTAGTACATGGGTGTTGAGTTCAGTACTTACTGATAACCAGAAGTACTTACAGACCTACCCACCCGCAAAGCCTTTCAGTACTTACTTTTTGCTGGTCATGTCCTAGGAGGTAACTAATCGGCACCTCTTCACTTTACATGTACGAAGGCGGTACCAGAAATTGCCGACCTAACTACTAAAACACAAAAATTTATCGTTTTTTTACTTTTTTTCTGGCGAATAAGGGGCGTGAGGTAGCAATTCAAATTTTAATTCATTAATTTTAGCCATTGCAACGGCAGAGGTGTGAACCGACACATTGTCATGATGGAACAGCAAACGCGGCACCCATCTTGCGCATAACTTTTTCATGTCCAATTTTTCAGTCAATATGCGATGTACAGCACTTTTTGAAATGCCTACACATTCAACTAACTCACGAACTTTCAATCGCCGGTCACTCAATACACATTTTTTAATTTTGGCCACCATATCTGAAGTGGTCACCTCATTTGGACGCCCGTTACGATGTTCATCTTCGCAGCTCAAACGACCTCGCTTAAACTCAGCCACCCAATATTTTATTGTTGTAAACGAGGGAGCAGAATTACGTAAGGTAGAATCCAGCTCCTTTTTAATATTGGTTGGACCAAGACCTTTTATATGAAAGTATTGTATCACATAACGATGACCAATTTTGTCCATGTTTGCAAATCAATAACAAGCGTTCTCTTTTTAAATCGACAAAAAAAAACTGTGCAAGGTAAAGGCACCAAACTTTAAATTTATGATTTTAATAGTCGGTACTTCTCCTTTTTAATATTTTTTGTGAACATTTTCCAGCACTACTGTGCTAGGTCGGCCATTCCTGGGACGGCCATCGTAGAGAAAAAATGTTAAAAAAATAAAGTTCTTCTCCCAAGTTATGCATTAAAACCTCAAATCTTTGGGTTTGGTTCCGAAAAAGTTTGTAACTTAATATTTGGAATCCCAGTAGGTGTCTTTTTTTTAATTCCCAGACACTTTTCATGTGTCACACTCAAATACACACATATAGAAAATGTTTCGCTCTCTAAATACCCAAGTTGCTACAAAATTCCAAAATGCAACCAAGCAGCCTACAAAATACAGGATCTCCATTCCATCCACCCTGCCTTTAGTTCCTGTCGCAGCCACCAAGGTCACACCAGCTCTAAGTGCAATGTGGCAAATAAACAAAAAATCGGTTAAAGATGACAAACCAAGTGCAGTGAAACCCAGGCCAGATACCAAGGTAGCAGCAGTAAAGCAGCAATCTAACAGAACTCCTCCTTCGCCTAAACCGGTAAGACTACGAACTGTCAAGGCAAGTAGCAAAAATTCGAACACATCGAGCTCATACGCCTGCCAGAGTCGCATCTATCGTCCCTCCAAATCTGGCATCTTTGACTATGATTTGTCCCATGTGGAGCAACACAACTTTCGGCATTGTCGTGATCCCATGAAGTCGGTGCCGGCAGCTGAGTTGCAATTGCTACGCAGCGGACAGCGGGCCACATATCTAGAGACACGCTATGAGCGTACGCCTGATGATAAGTATTTTTATCCAGAGGCTACCAGTTGGCGTTACGGCTGGTTTCATCGCAGCAGTACGGGGAATAGTGGATGATTGGAACCTTCTTTCTCTCTTAGATTGCTGTTTAATTTCTTTACCAAAAGTGGGAAACCAATATATGCATGTAAAATCGTCCGTTTAAATGTCAAATAAAAAATTTTTTTTGTGAAACTCTGGGCTGGAAAGTTTTTCTTACCAGACAATTTTTCAGACCGAACTTTTCTATGGCAGGTACACTACGTAGTTGTCCGATCTCGACCAAACTTCGTCAAGTCACGGTAAGCATAGAAAACAAATAAATTTGGAGACGATTTCAGTGAAATCAAAAAAGTTTTTCTCACTAAAACTACTTTTTTGACCGATCGTTTCTATGACAGCTATATGCTTTAGTCATCCGATCCGACCGATCCGAAAAAAAAGACCGTGCAAAGTTTGGTGAGGATAGCTTTAAAACTGTCGGAGGAGATAGCATAGAAACAGACGGTCAGACGAACAGGGCTAAATCTACTCAGCTCGTCATGCTGATCAAGAATATATATACTTTGTGGTCGGAGATGCTTGCTTCTATGCGTTACAAACATACGGACAATTTTATAATACCCTCTGCAAGGGTATAAAAATCCACGAAGACATCAAACAGATCCACTTGATGAAGATGTTGGGTAGATATTGCTAGGTTACGGTTAACATAGAAGTTGAAAACCCAATTCTAAGGAATGGAAGAGTCTAACATAAATTAAGATTAACCACTACAAGTTAAAGAGAAGTGGAGAGAAGGGCGGAGCTTCCTGCTTCAAGTTTATTTACAAAATAAGGTTGCCGGTCGGAGATGTAGTAGGTAGTAAAAGCTGTTTGGCCTGGCAGAGATCAGCTAGCGCTGGACGTCTGCAATGGTGTTCTTTTGCTTCTACTTTCTTATTGCAAAATCATTCATTTTCTGAGGTTCAATTTTGTTGGGTTAATAGTATAGGCCTTCCAAATGCTTTTTTCAACACAAAGAATCAATTAAAATATGTTAAATAAAAATTACATTCAATATTAATAAATTCCCCTAGGTTTACGCCTCATTCGTGTTTATCCTATAGCTTTTTTTATTGCAAAAAAACACACCAAAACATTTTCACTTTTACAAATTCTCAATCATCTTCCATTATTATTATTATTATTTTAGTTTGGGCTTAAGCACACACATTCAATTATTGTTAAAAATTATCACGTCGTTTTCTTCTCTTGCATTTTAACTTTCGTTAGGTTCCAAACTTTTCAACTTACTGCACTTGGCTAATTTTGCGTAGTGATCACAATCGCTATATATCTGTATATATATAAGTATATAGTATAAGTAGGTAGTTCGGGGAGAGAAATCGGATACATATACATTTATATATATAGATAAACTTAGGGTAGGGGAGGATTTCTTTCAAGTTTCTTCTTCACATCCTCCTTACTTCTTGGACTGAGGTTCAACTGCGGTGGGTCAGAGCAGTTTCTTGGTGCTGGAAGGGGTGTTGGGAGAAGCTTGTGCCGAGGCCTTGGGCGGTGGTGGCTTGGGTGTGGACGAGACTGAAGTGGTGCTCTGTATGGTGGGCGGGAGCTTGATATCGCTGGTGGGCAAAAGTTTCTCCATTTGCCGTTCAGTGACCTCGCGTAGAGCCTCCTCGGTTAGGGAACTGCTGGAAACGCTTCTACTGCCAGGGCCAAAAGCACTGGGGGAATCACCACCCGCCGAGGATTTCGGTGGCGGTGGTTTGGTTTGCTTACTGCTGAGATCCTTGGCGTTGTCCTTCAAAATCTTTGCTTTGTCCTGGAAAACAGGCTGGAAAAGGAGAGGGAATTAGTTTTGTTTTTCAATGGAAGGGAATAAAACGAAAGATTTTACCTCTGGTCTTTGCTGCTTCTCCTCCAGGGCTCCCAATTCGGTGGCAATGTCCTTTATCTCCTTGGCCGAATCATGTATATTATCCACCAGCTTGGACAAGTTATTGTCCCTGCTGTCCACCTCTGCCTTTAGTTTCTCCGCCTCCTTCATGCTTTTGGCAATGGCCTTTTCAATCTTCTGCTCGGCATGCAGGATTTGCTCCTTGTCTAAGAGGCAAATCAGCTCCTCAATAGCCTTTTCGCTGAGTTTAATGTTGTCGCGACCTATGGACTCCATTACCTAGACAAAAAAGAAGATGAGCCACAGAAAAAAGTGAAAGCGACCTCAACCTACCTTTCGTATCTCGTTGACCGTCACCACGCCATCCTTATCCGCATCAAACTTGTCCAGCACCGCCCCGATATGCTTGAGTTTAGCCTCATCGCTGGTCTCCTTCAGCATCTTGATGTTCTGCATGAGATCATCGATGCGCACAATCTCCTCGTCGCGTCGCTTGGTGGCCTGCTTGGACAGCAGCTCGGTAAACTCCTCCAGCTGTTTCTTATCTATATTGGTGGCCTCACTGTCAATGCTTTGCACCACCTTGGTTATCTCATTGACAGAAATGGCTCCATCCTTGTCTGCATCCAGTTTTAAGAGCAAATCCTCCACCACCTTGAATCTCTCCCCATCGGAAGATTCCTTCATGCGGCGAATGGTGGCTACAAGTTCATCTATATGCACCACTGGCTGCTGTTGTGGAGCCACTGGCTGGGCACTATCAGTGACATCCACCTGTTTGATTTGCTTTTGGCGCTCCTCCAAATCATTGAGCACCGTGTCCAGCTGGGAGATCATCTTGTTGACCCGATTGTACAGCAATTTGGCAGCGCGACTCTCACGCACCGGCTCCTTGACCACTTGACGCACCTCGCGCAACTCTTCCACATCCTCCTGATAGTCACGCAGCTCTTCCTTGAGCTCCTTAATGGTTTCCTTCTCCACCACCAGCTGCTTGTCCGAGGAGAGGGTTTTTAGGGCCTCCGACAGCAGCTGCACATCCGTGGAGGAGATGCTCTTGTCTGTATCTAGCACCGGAGGTAGCTCCTGGCCATTACGCTGCTGGTGATTCAATAGCTGATGCTGAGCCTGTACCAGTTCCTCATTAAACACATAGGGACCCGGTTGTTCCTCCTTCAAAGCCGTACGCTTTGCAATGATCTCCTCACGCTCCTCCTCGCGTTCCTCACGAATCTTACGCTCCTCCTCGCGTATGATCTCGATCTTTGTCTTATTATCCACCTTGCCCTCACTCTCGCCAATGGCATGCCGCGTATGGGCACCCACTGCATCGGGCAGCACGCGCATTGTCTCCTTCAGCTTGTCCGTGGTGATGCTGTCATCCGAGATGAGCATGGTGCGGGACAGCAGCAGCAAGATGGGCGGCACCTGTTCATTTAAGCTCAGATCGATCCATTCCTTCAACTGGAAACGCAAACGTTCGGCGGTCAAGCCATAGGCACGCATCCCCCTCGACTTGCAGGCCTGCTGCAGCTCAAACAGATCCAGCGAGTCCACACCCTCACGTGCTATCACCCGATCATCGGCGGCCAGAGAGCGCAGCTTCAGGCGCAACTGGAAACGCAACAGCATGGTGGTTCCAATGGTATTCAACTCCATGACCCTGCACAATGCCGACAGCTGTTCCCTGCTCAGCGAATCCAGTGTAATCTCATCATCAAATCGCTTGGCAAACTTTATAATCTCCTCCGTGGTGACCTGCTCACTGGGATTTCTAATTTTTCGGAAGAAATTCTCAAACTGTTTGGCCTCCTCACTGCTGTGCTCCTTGTGCTGCACGGGCATTTGATCCAAAGTCTGTTGCAAAAACTTGGCCACCTCCAGGCGCACGTTCAGCGATTGCCTTAAGCGATCCTGCCGATCCTTGCTCGTTTGGAACGTACTGGGCAGCATGCCCGGAAAGAATTTGATAAACAACGGCAGCAACAGCTCCATGAATGGAACTATGATAAACACCGAGAAGGGTATCAGGCGAAACAAATCCGAGGTGGTTCTCATCAATTGTTTGTTCTCTCGCCGCGTCATGGTTTTGCCATTCAGCACACGCCACAGCAGCTTAGATGAAATGGCCACATCAATGAAGAGCAAACGAAAACCATGATAATAGTGCACCAATTCCTCCCAGATGCGTAGACCTAGAGATTTCTTGGGCTTAGCCACTGTGGGAACCACAGTTGTTGCAGTTGCTGTCGCAACAGTTTTATCGTTGGCCTTATTCTTCTCCACCGAATCCTTGGCATCTACAGCTGCTGTTGCTGCTGCTGTGTTGCATGCTGCCTTACCATTCGCCACCTCCTTCATGATCTCCTCAACCTTCTCTTTTTGCTGGTTCTTTAGCTTTTTCACGGTAACATCAATCTTTGAGCTGGAGGTATCCATAAGCGTACGACTCGCATGGAAATGCCGATAGCCATAATGATGTATATGATGATAATGCTGCTGGTGACCATATGATTCTAGGGCCAGGGCTGAAATGGATCTTCTATGCGTCTGCGTGGATTGTGAAACGCCATCTGCAGGGTGCTGGTAGGTGCCATAATGAGCAGCACTGCAGGCACAACAATCCCATCTGAGATCTAAAGAGAGTTGAAGCAGAAGAAGGAGAAAAATTAGTAAAACTTTAGTGGACATAAAAAAACCTAGACCACAAACCAATGGTTTAACTCACTTTCCCCAAAAGTTGATTTTCAAAAAGATCAATGAACTAGAAAGACTTTCCGCTGATGCGGAAAGCAAAGAAAATTCCATTTGATTCATTAAAAAAATTCACGTTTTCTTTCTCAAGGTTTTTTTACCACAAAACACACACAAAAAAGTTCAATAATCTTGAACAACCGGCGAATTGTGTATAAGCAAAGCAAGCAAACAAAAAACAATAACAAAATATTAATCATACTTAACAACAATAAAAGTTTTAGAGCTGATAAGCTAAACTTTTCATTGTCGATTGCCAGACGAGAAGCATCGATAAAGGAACACCTGAACGTAGACTTATGTAAAAAGCAAACAAAAAATCCCTTTGGTTTGTGGCCATTTCTATTAATAAAGATTGCAACATTTGCAAACCAAGTGCAGGTTCACTTTTCCTTTTTCAATTTATTTGGCAAGTGATCAAGGTGAGAGAAAATGAGTGGGGAAAAGATGGCGTCCAGCTGTCTAATGTAGGCGGCACTTGTCTCTCTTTGGGTCGTCAATTCTTAGAAAAACAAAATGAACCTTCAAACTGCTGACCAAATTGGTAAGAAAAACAGACAAAAGAGAAAAATAAAGCAAGGCTAGATTATTTGTTGGCTAACTATTGTCCAGCTACGTATATAAAGTGATAAGCCACACATGTCGCAAAGTGTGATTACAACAAACACAAACCAAAACCAGAAATCGAGACGAAAAGTCTCGAAAACGAAACGAAAACAAAGACAAATAAAATTAGCAAATAAAATGACAACTATTAGATGATATCACCTGAGTGTCTCTGAATTGAATTGAAAAACAAATAAAAAATTTGTCTAATTATCAAAACAAGGCAACACATTTCGTTATGTAGTCGAATAATTTCCCCAGTTCTAGACAATCAAACCAGCAACAGGTACTACATTTACTCGAAGGAAAAGTTGTTTCCAATTCTGGCATGATAAGGCAACCTTTAAGCTGCAGTCCTTAGAGTAGTCTTCTAATGTTAGAACCAGGAGGTTGCAGAAACTGCTGTATGGACATACTGCTTACTCTGGTCTTTATTGTTACCTTTTTCTTATATTTATCACGGCGCAAACCGGGTTTTTACCCCACCCACCTCCAAAAAAAAAATTTTTGTTTGGTCCAAAAAAAAAATTTTTTTTTTTTTTACCTTTTTTTTTTTTTAAATAAATTTTTAATACCCCCCCCCCACAAAAAAAAAAAAATAAAATTTTTTATTATTTTTTTTTCCACCCCCCCCCCCCCCCATCCCTTCCTTTCCCCCCCCCCACAACCCCCAAACCCAAACAAAACAAAATTTTTTTTTTTTTTTTTTTGTCCCCCAAACGGGGAAACGAAAAATTTGATTGGGTTTGCAGGCCGGATATTTATGAGACTTAAATCTGCTGGAACTTACTTAAGCCCAATTTACACGACATGATCTCTCAGGTGAGTTTTGTATCTGAGTCTGACCCTACTCAGCTGAGCGCTTAGGTGTAATAGAATCGTCTCAAATAAAACTGACCGCACAGCAGAACGCTTAATGCACCATTGGTATGGCAACTGAATCAACTAAGCTTCTTAGACATGTTTAAATGCTGAACTAAGATTCTCAGCTGAGTTTTTTGACACTCAGGTCAGAAAAACACAGCTGAGCGATCAGGTCGTGTAAATTGAGCTTTATCTAACATTAGAGAGTGTTTAAGCCATAAGTAAAGTCTCTTCACGAACTATTAAATTATTTCCAAAGTTCTCTTGTGCTCTTTGCAGAGGGTATTATAAAATTTTTGGTTTTTTTTTTTACATAAAAAAAAAACTCCCCCCCCCCAAAAAATATATATTTTTTTTTTAAGCATGATTTAGCCCTGTCCGTCAGTCAGTCTGTTTCTATGCTATCTCCTCCGTCAGTTTTAAAGCTATCCTCACCAAACTTTGCACGAAGTCTTTTGGTACAAATAAGCTGCACATTTGTCGGAACCGGCCGATCGGTAGAAAAACTAGTATTAGTGAGAAACACTTTTTTGTTTTCATTGAAATTGAATGACTAACCCCATCCGCCTTAATCTTTGGTCCAAGAGCGCCAAAAAAATTCTTATGCACGTGCAATCTCAATACATTTAACGGAAAAAGAATGGGAGAAAAATCAGTTAGTGGTAAAAATGGTTTATAAATTCGTATGCCCAGGCTATGCCTTCACTTGCTTTCTCTAGACATTTAAACTTCCGACTGTTTTCTTCATTGAACAAACTTGCCAAAAACTAGTGGTTCACATGCCAGAATAACTAAGACGTGATTTACACTGTGAAGCAAACTTCATAAAATTTTGAAACTACTTTCGTTTGTAGAAAAGAGGTGTAGTGGGTTCGCATGCCCCTCTGCACCTCTTTCCTACAAAAGCTTAACTAAGACGGGATTTACACGGTGAATCAAACTTCATGAAGTTTTGAAAAAGCTTCCGTTTGAAAGAGGTGTAGTGGAGTCGCTTGCCCCTCCACATCTCTTTCCTGGCTTTTTGAATAACTTCATGAAGTTTGCATCACATTGTAAATTCCGCATAAGAACAAATCGAAGTTACTAACGAAGGGAAATCCAAATCGGGCAAGAAATAATATCCGAATTGTGTGCCGAGGCAACTCATTTAATAGTTTGTCTTATTAAAGACAAAGCGTTGCCACTTGATGCCTAAAGTGGCACGCTATAGTTTGCCGCTGAGTACTTTGATCAATACTTCGACAAATTCACTGAGATTTCACACAATAATCTCTTTTTTTATATATCCAAGGAAATGGCAGCTTATAAAATTTTACTATCGAGGCTTGACTGTGGGCAGTGTTCAAAATTTCCTTTAGGGAAATTTTGTGGCTCATCAGCTGAGTGAAACACACACACACACACGCACAGCGACTAAACCAAAACAATGGAAAGTTTTATTTTTTGGAATTTTTTGTCAACTTACAGCTTTTGTAGAAATTCTGAAATATGAAATTCGATTTCAGATTCGGTCCCTTATGGCGCAGCAGTGCATTCATGGTTGGAGCCCGTTGTTGTTTGTGTTGCCGGGGTTGTTGATGTTGAGGGCGGGGGCGAGAGCGAGGACGTGGCTCGGCTGACAATCCAATTCAAGGCCAAAGAATTTACAACTTTGTAATTTTGAATTTCCAACAAATAGGTATGTGGACGTGTGTATCTTAGGATTTGTTGTCGTCTTGTTGTTTTAATTGTTGTCGTTGCTATTTGCTTCACTATTGCGTCGCGGTGTAACCAAAATTTCACGGGTTTTTCGGCTAAAAGCAATTAAAAGGTTGATGTTATGTGTTTGTGTAGTGGTAAGAGGAATATTGTGTAAAATGGGGTGGAAATTGAAAAAAAAAGTTGTGGAAAGTACAAAAATTATTGTTTTGTTATTGTTATGTTTGATGTAAAATTAAAAGTACAAGTGTTGTTGTTAGCAAGTCATCCCACAAACACGCACACTCACAGCTCACTCTCACTCATCGCGCGATAGTTGTTCTTTCACACTCTCATACATTTTTTTTCAAAATTACACAACTACAGCAACAAATTTCGTTGTTTGTATTAATTTCGCCTTGTTTAAATTAGTTTTCGTGAGTTGTTTGTTCGCTTTAATTTCATACTAAAACTATTTGATGACATAATTACAATTTGATTTATGATTTTGATAGTTAAATGGTTTTTTGCTGTGCACTTACTTTTCTTGCACTCACTTTCTTCATTCACGTTTATTTTTTTTACTTGATGAGCACAGAGTGTGACCGTAGGTGTCACTCAAGAAAACCCCAAAGCTACGCAGTTAGTGAATATAGGGAAATTATTAACTGGCTGTAGGGAAATTATCTTGGTTGGTTGGGAATGTAATACAAATTCGAAAATGTAGAATAGTCCAAAATTTATAATGTCGGATTTGCAGGATTCGTCTTTAAGTTCCTAGAGGAACCCCATTTATCATATTATTTGCGAAAAACTCTCCTGGCTAAGATAGAATTAAGGTAAAGAAGTACTACAGAAAATTGAAAATATTGTCCACTATTGGACAACAAATCAATTATCAACTTTCTAGAAAAGAATGCAGATTGATGACAGGTATATTTAGAGATCGGCTGTCAATTGTAGAAAACTTAAAGGATTATAATATAAAATATACATGTTGTAAAATTGGTGTCAAGTTATCCTTAAGGCTTATCGATCCGGCATCGCTTAGTACCAATTCGGTCTTTCAGTGATCTCCTTTGTAGAGGGTCGAACGAAATGTCGTATTCAAATTATCTTAGGTAACGATTCAAATTCCCAAATTAATATGTATGTAATAATATGCACTATGTAGGCTTATTTAGCCAAATTTATACCGAAATTTGTCCAAATTATTTGCATGTGTGAACTTAGCTTTAGTTGAAGAAATGGGCGGGAAATGGTCCAAAAACCGCGATGTTTCCAACATTTTTTCGGTGAAACTTTGTAGAGTGGTTGCCCGGTCTAAGTTAAAGAAATGGGCTTTCATCCGATTGCAATGAAACTTTGGGGAATGGTTGGGGGGTGGTTGGACGCTTGCCCGGGAAGGTTTCTACGTTGAAGAAACTGTCGGAAAATGTCTCAAAAAGTGGTTTCAAGACCAATCCCTATTTTTGGGCCGATCTATATCAAAATGGGTTTGTAAGCTCTAAGTTTCAAAAGTCCACCACCACGATCGGAAATGTCAGGTTAACCTAATTTTTAACGGGCGGGACATAAAAGTTAATCTCTGCTTTGAGCCGATGTATGTTAGCTTCGGTTTCTGTGCTCTACGGGGGACAAAAATAGCTCAAATGATTTGTGAGATCCACCCCAAGGTCGGAAAAGAAAAATTGATACCGATATCGGTTTAGATAGCTTAACAGATCAATCAGTATCGACTGAGGGCGGCGTAGCGAAGCAAAGCCGGGCTAAGTGCTAGTAATAGTATAAGGTCTGAATCTAACTCTAACTCTGTCCATTTTCCACCTAGGTTAATGAAAATGGGCATTGTGGAGGCCTTGGAACTTGCACATTACTTCTACTCTAACTTAAATCGAGACATACAGACCTTTAATGACAGACTTCAAAGGAAATACTTCTATGTTGAACTGTTCCCACTCTGTAATTAGAGTCGAAAACTTCCCCTTCTACTTCATAACCCTTCCCCACAACTATTTCCGCTTCAAATAAAAATTAAACAATTTTGTCAGCAACAGGTCAGTGTTTTCTTAATCGGCTTGGAAATTGTCTGCGTCAGGAAGTCATGCCATGAGAACACAAATTTCGCCCCCAAAAGCCATTAAACAAATCAAACAATTGAAACGATTAGAATCCGGGCAAAGCCAAGGCGGTTATATTGTGTCAACACAATTGGAATTGTCGTAAACACAAACTGGCATTAAGAAGGACTAACCCACATAGTACTCCCAACCCCTCCCCCAACCCTCTGGGAGTTGTAGCTTGAGTGCAAATGCAAATATCATAATTTCTAACATCGCAATCGGAACAAGCAAGCAAGCAGCTGTCTGTGTCAGTTGTGGTGCTGGTGGGGGCTAGGAGACCACAAAATGTCTTCGGTTATGAGGGCAGGCCAAATAAAATTGTTTTGCCACGCCGCGAAGGAACCAAATGAGCCAGGAGCACGCAAGGACTCGACATCAAACTTATTTATTTACTCTAAAAACCATACAAGAAAATTAATAGCAATTTGCTGGCCGAAAAAATAGGTAAAACATTCTTAACAAGTGAATGCCAAATGGGGAGGGCGATTGAAGGGGCGGGACCTCATTTCAGTATATTGATTGCTTGGAAAAAGTCCTGACTTTTAATTGGCTTTGTTGCTCCAACTCAAACTCATTAAAGCGACGAAGCTTCAACCCTCAACACATACCCCTCCTCCCAGTTTCTTATCGTCATAATTCTTTCAACGGCAACTTGTGGTTGGAATTTGTTGCAATATTAATGTTGGCTTATTCAAGTTTATTCAAACTTGTCAGCGCATGCAAAACCGAACAGAAAAGAAGCCTCCTCTTCCGCCACAGACAACCATAACACAACAACAACAGGCAAAGCCACATTCCCAGCAAACAACATTTAGTTGGCAATTGTCGAGCCAGGCAAACGGACGTCTCTCAAGCTTATGTCGGTTGTATCATAAAAGTAACGAAGAGCTCCCAACACAATGCCACGGAAAAAACCAAAAGTGGACACAATCGAGGAGATTGAAACCACCATTAAATTGCTCTGTGATCAGTCCAATAATCATATGAAAGTGCGCGAGTATGATAAAGCATTGTTCGGTTACAATCAGGTAAGGAATTGCAAAGTTTAAGGATATATGTAATATTTCTCCAACAAATATTGGACAAGTCTCTCGGAAAAAAGCTTATATAAATAAAACCCGTTTCCTGAATCTTACTTAAGTTTCGTGTATTTCAATTCTTGCAACATTTTAATCCAGAGAGTTAAACCGTATCCTTTGTTCTGTTTTGGGACGATAATAAATTTTAAAAAAATATATAAACTCCTTACCATTTTTGGAAATCATTCTTCTTTAGTCTTAATAAATACTTGCCGAATTGGAATATTATTTTCGAAATTCGATAGTTCAAAAGGAATTTTTTAAACTAAATCGTTCGCCAACAACACAATTCCGTTAGGGATTCATGTAGTCGATTCTGAACCGGAATATGCATCCCCCCACCACAAAAAACTTTACCAGACTATAATTCCTTATTGGAAAACATACTAAAACGAGAAAGAAAAGCTAACTTCGTCCGTGCCGAAGTTTAAATACACTTGAAACCAGGGATTAATTCCGAAACGATTTTCGGTTCCGGTACAGGTACCGGTACGACCCGAAATGAATGTTTCGGTAAAAGGTTCTATTTCGGTTTATCATTTATTTCGGTTTTCGACGGTTGTACCGGTACCAAACACAATTAAAAATTAATTTTTTTTTTAAATATTCTCAAAAGAAAATTCTGAGATAATTCTAAATAAATACAACCTGTTTATTTCTAAATATAAAAGAAAATAAGTCAAAATATTCAACAATATAACATAAAAGTTTCAGTCGTTTGACATTTCGTATTATTTTACGAAGTTAACATTAAAGAAATTATGATTATACATTATATGAAGTACTGTTTTGTCGAATTTAATTTAGACTTTTTAAAGGTTATCGCAGTCACATAATTGCATTCAATGTGGTTGGGTCCATACGACTTCTAAGCGGATGCATTATAAATTTCACGCCAGAGAATATACTTTCCACGCTAACCTGCATAGCTGGAACAGAAAGAATAACTTTTGAAATCTCATTCAATTCTGAGAACTTTAAAATTCTGAGAATTTTAAAATGTTTTCATTGTTTTAGATACATTTCAGTGGAAAAAACTGATGTGTTCTTATCACCAAATTTATTTTCTTGCAACATCACATATGCACCATTTTCGTCGGCGCTTTCAGATAAGCTATTATTAAACCTGCATTCATTATTAAGCAGTGATTGTTCAGTAACCGAATAAATTTGAGCATACATTTTTGTTAAAAGTGTAATACAAGATTCTTTTGCTCAGGACTTAGCATTACGTCATATATACATTGGGTCCAAAAATATGCCTTATAGAAAAGCATTGTTATCAAAAATGGGTTTCTCACGCTTTTCTATTTCAAAAACGAGCGAATTCGCTAGACATATTTAGATATTTCCAATTTGCAGTGAATCCAAATGGAATAAAAATCACCCAAAACTAGATTTTCGACATAAAGTTTAGTGTGGTCTCCTCAGCTGGTTCTAATAAGCGTACTATTTCGCGAACTGAGTCCCACACCTTCCGATGTAAAAGAATGTTGTTATCTGCGTCCGCAAAATTGAAGAAATGTTGAAGATGTCTTATGATTCCTTCTTCGCGTTACAAACATCTGACCAAAATCACGATGCGCTCTGCAAAGGTAAAATAAAAACCGAAGCCGTACCGGTTCCAAAGTTTCGGTTCTGTTCCGATTCTAATAATAACGATAAACGGTATTCGGTTCTCCAAAAAAAAAAGGTTGTTAAATGTATCTCTGTTGTTTGTGGCAACTAATTTTAATTACTGAGAAAAAGTAAAGTGTGCCACGATTTTCTTTTGTGCATTTGTTTGAAGGGGTACTCCCTTTTTTCCTTTTTGTATAAATACCAAGGAATTTGTATTGTTTGTTAAACAGGGAACCTTTAAGGTTTTATAACAAACATCACGGCGAGCCAATTCCGTTTTTGTATCTGAATTTAGGTTTTTACCTAAAAAACGGAGCTTAATGACAAGTAGAAATTTTGTGCTATTTGTGCACTTGGAATTCTTAAGTCTTTATTTGCCGTGACGGTGTGACATCAAATGAAAGTGTACTGACAAAGGCTTAGCCATGGTGGCAGCCGAAAAGTCCGTCTACACAGCCACACCTACTGTTCATGTTCATATGTACTCTCTGTTGAATTTTCTGCTGATTATTGAACTATAATCAATCCTGGACCTTGAGCCTGCTAACACTCACTTGATTTAAGTACTGGTTTAAATGAAATTAAATGGATTTAAAGAGTTAATAAGAGCTTTGTAAATTTAAATTATAGAAATGATGACAACTCTTGCTGCTGTCGATATACATAAACACCTGTGCAGGCTAGCCAGCCAGCTGTTTCCGAATCCAAGTCAAAACGTAACCAAATCGTTCGGAATCGGACGTTTTGGTTTTTTCTTTTTGAAAACGCTTGGATTACTGAACAGGCCTGCATCACTCAGGAATGGGTATCTCCAATACTTGAACTTGTCTCTTTTTGCTTAGTTGATATCTGCTCAACTGCTGAGAGCCGAACGAAGTGATCCCCTTCAAGCTGTTAGCCTAAGACAGCTTCGTGTGTTTCTTTCAACAAGAACAATAAAACTGAAAGCACGAGAGAAATAAAATCAAGTGTTCTTTTCAGAGAGTAGGCGAAACTGTTTAGCTTTTCGTCATTTCGGTGAGCAGACAACATAGAAAAATTGGTTGACCATATTTTTAAAGTTCTTCTTTTAACCTATGCTCGTTCATTTAGATGATTAAAGAACTTTGTCGTTATTTAGTTTGCGATAAAGCTTTTGCATGGCTATATACTACAAAGCTGTCGCCAACAGCAGAGAGGAGTGACCGGGTGTGTAAGTTTATTCAAAGAAAAACTTTTCATTAGATGTTTCGAGGCGGAATCGCGGTCGCGCACACTAACCGCTGAGCCACACCCGAGATAAGAAATTTTCGACTTAGCTTTTATTTTCGAAATTAAAGTCGTCCATAAGTTTTAGGATTGCCAGCAGGAATGCAATATATATTGGAAGCAACTTTAAAACGGAACAGATCCATTGGACTCCTAGCTACCAGTGCCTTCAGGGAAGCAAAATGTCGGATATTTTATCAAATTGACGACACAAACCCAATTTATATAAAATTCGATATTTCGTCAAACCTAATCTAGTAGCTAAGCAGCTGAAACCGATTGATAAGCCGATAGAAGCCGTTAGACATTTTGTATCTCATATAAAATTGTAACTATATCTTCAAGTGCTGTGTAATATCTTTAAAACTGTAATTATTGATAGAAAATGTTATTCGGAAAATTTATCTTGGACAAACCCAAAAGCTGACTACCGTTAGCGATAGGCTGTTTTCTGTCACTTTTTCAGTGTTGTGTAATAGATTTATTTAACGGTTTATTTGACAAAACCCACAGAAAAGCTTTTTTATTTTGATGGGGTAAAACCTTTTGAATAAAACCTCCGAAACTTACATATCATTTTTTTTGCTTGACATGAATTCCACAATTTTATACCAAGTGCCCTCCCTAAATGCTTTCTTTTTAAACATTTTTTCTGTCGTCTGTTTGATTTGACCTTCTTTCACCTCGAAATCTGCCCTTTGCCTTGGTAAGAAACTCTTTTTCCCATCCTAACTTTACCTGGTCACGTGCTGTTATTTGCTATCGATTGCTAATCCATTTGAGGCTTCAGTTTCCTGGCAACACAGTTCCCATGCCTGGGGGGGTGCGACAAATCAATTATCGCTTGTTTGGAACCTGTCAGAGGGTGTGAAATTTTCACACCAACTTTTTGAGCAGCCAAAATGTCCAATGTTTTGAATACAATCCTTGCGGTGGACAAAGAGCAGGAGCTGCTGCAGAGTTTTTTACGTACGGGCGCCAATGCTGAAGAGGAATTGCAGGAAGAGACAAATAAAAGGTCCAAGGGTCGTTCAAGTCGTAAGACACCCATTTGGGATCGTAGGGACTCCTATGGTGGTGGTGCGGGAGGCAGAGATGGAGCACGTGGCCAAAAGGATGACGATGCTGCCGGCCAAAACAAGCGAGGCAATCGCATTGAGGCCGAACTGAAGGCCGCACGGAAACGCCTCGAAGAGCAGATCCTTAAAAAGAAAAAGCCCAAGGAGAATTTCGTGGACTTCTACACGGACAAGGATCGGGCGGCTGCGGTTAGCGCGGGATTCTTTGACATTAAGCAGAGTTTGCAGATCAAGCAAAAGCAGGATCGCAACAATGAGGCCCTACTTATACCCGATGAGGCGGATCTGAGTTCGGTTATAGCTCTGGGTCTCAAAGAGATCAAGAATGCCAATCCCGAGAATGCCATACATTTCTTCTGCAAGGTTTTAGCAACTCATTCACCTTTTATGAGCGAACTAATCCAAATCTCCTTTTTCTTCTTTTGCAGGCTCTGGAGCTAAACAGCACGGATATTAATGCGCTGATATCTCGCAGCAAGTGCTATCTACTGCTGGGCGAGGCCTCCAAGGCCTTGCAGGATGCCGAAACCGCTTTGGGTGAGGAAAAGAACAACATTCGGGCCATCTATCAAAAGGCCGAGTCATTGTACTATTTGGGACAGTTTGAACAGAGTTTGATGTTCTTCCATCGCGGCTTACGTGCACGTCCAGAGTTGGCTCTATTTCGTTTGGGTGTGCAAAAGACTCAGGAGGCCATAGAGAATACCATAGGAGCCAAAACCCGAACCACTGTGGCACCACCCAAAAGCAGCAAAACCCAAATCACCAATATGGTACGTCAAAAGCCTACTAAAGTTGATCTGGAGCGTCGCAATGCACGAAAATTGCTCGGGGAGTTGTGTGTGGATAAAGAATATTTGGAGAAACTGCTATTGCATCCGGATTTGGTCAGAGCTGATACAAATACGGAGAATATCTCTACGTTTGCCAAAGAGGCGGTGGAATTTCTAAATAAACGTCAAGAATTTTGGCGTCAGCAAAGACCCTGCACGGCTTTACCCAATCACAAGAATTTGCCCAATGATGCACTGCCCAAGTGGTTCTGAAAAGGAGGTCGATTATTTTAGGGTTTACCAAACGATCCTTTCAATAACATCATTTGTCAAAAACAACAAAATCTGTTCCTGATATACACGATTCCTATGTTATTTTTAAGTATTACGTTTCTGTTGAATAAAACTGTCGATAAAGCTTTAGTTAACTCACTTGCTCAACTGCATAAATACCCGGAATGCAGGCCGA
The DNA here is from genome assembly GCA_018904265.1 of Lordiphosa collinella. Taxonomy (NCBI): domain Eukaryota; kingdom Metazoa; phylum Arthropoda; class Insecta; order Diptera; family Drosophilidae; genus Lordiphosa; species Lordiphosa collinella. Next base: position 71,503 of record JAEIFV010001232.1, read on the forward strand.
TTCTAAACAGCTGAAAAAAGGCGGTCGCGCACACTAACCGCTAAGCCACCCAGCCACTGCATATAGTGTGCAAAATTTCAGAATGATCGGTACATTAGATTTCGAAGGAGAACGATTTAAAGTCTTAGACGCTAGAAAATCCATGATAAAACTGAATAATTCTTTCATACTTACATAGAGTCGTCGATGCCTGGTCCATAGAGTATTGAGCTTTCCCCGGGATGTATGCTAGTAGTTATATATAGGATAATAGACAAACGATCTAGGGGAACACAAAGAGCTCGGCAGCTGCGGAGCAGGTAAAGAATACCGGCCGGGACCGCCACTCGTTCAAATGGTCATATCTTTTTCAATTTTCGTCCGATTGACATGAAATTTCAACACAACATTCTTGAAATGTTGTACATTAATAAAAAAAATAATAAAAAAGCGAAAAAAGACCCTACAGAGTACACTGGAGACTGGAGAACACTGGAGAAGAGAAGAGGTTGATTTCCTATGTGCCATATGGGATTCAGGAAAAGAAGAGGACGATTAAGAGCCTACCTAGCATTATTATATTTATGTTGTAGGGCAACACTCCATCAATTTTTGCTGGTATCTTCTTACATTTCCTGGCTTTATTCCCTTCATAGTCCATTTTTCCATTCATACATATGAAAAGTAGGTACAGTTCTGCCAGCTTTGATGTTTCTTGCAATTGCAATTGTTGCAATTGTTTCTTGCACTGAATTGTGATTAAACAGAAAGTCTTTTGATGTCTATTTATACAGAGTTTATTCATTTACTGCTTTTGCCTTTTCTATTTGTAGCGGGGCTGGTGTTTTGTTTAAGCGTTTTTACAATTTCATCAACAATTAAATAGTTCAAATAGAATAATAGTTTAATCAATTAACTCAAACTCGAATGCCACATTTTGTGATAGAATTAACATTTATAATGGTGAGCTTTGATGTTTATTAACTACTTTTAACACACTTGGGGCCAGAGTCTCAATGTGAACCGACAAATAATAGCCCATCATTGAGAGAACGGCCCTTATGTAGATGCTAATTGCCACTAACATTGTTTTATTTCATAATTTGACTAGTACGGCTATAATTCTGTTAAACATAGTATATATTTATGAATATATATGGATTAGTTAATACTTTAGCCTTTATGTATAAGTAGTTGGTTGATTTGTTCTTGCTGCTCAATAGTATTAAGTTCATTTGGGTGCAATTACTTTGTGTGAGTACATCGGGCCATGGAATTGTCTAACATAACATAGTTGTGGAATTTTGTGTTTATAGTTCAAAAATGAGTTTCTGAACTGTAAACACACATCAATTGGCAAGATGCTTTTATATGCTTAGATATTCAACAATAAATACAATAATTTGGAATGTTCTGGCACGATCGTTGAGTTCTGCAGTGCTAGAGACAGGACAGCTTGCTGTGGAATAGGTAAAAGAAATAAATACTTGAATAATTATACAAAACCCTTAAGATAAGCAAAATAAACAGAAAACGAAGAAGATTTTATCTATAAGTCTAACGGGACTTAGTTGGGTTTAAAGATTAGACTGTACATAAATGCTGAAACTCGACTAAACTCAGGTTAGTTTGATTAACATTGCTTTGAAATTAAAATTAATATATATATAAATTTTCAAAACATCCGACTCGAAGGACCTTATGGAATTTTGATGCTTTCGATTATAAAACGAGTGGACTTCCTTCAACTTGTTCTCCACAGGACCTTTTGGGATTTTTGGGTTTAATTTGTGTAGAATTCGTTCAACAAGTGTTCCTAACGGGAACGCAACATTATTCCTACCATACCCCACCTACAAATACAAACCGGCTCGAAGGACCACTGCGATTTTTGGTTTTCTGGTTCAAATAGAAAACCGGTAAAGCTTACTTTAAGATTCATAGGTAGCTAAACAAAATTCTGGGCCTCTTAGCTAACTTTTTTTAGTTACTAACATAACCCCTCACCCTCACTCACTTTGGTATGCCGTGCTTAGTTGTTTGTGGGTCGTGTGGGTAGCGGGGGTGCATTTCCGCTTCTATTTGGTATGGGTGGCGGACCATTTGGTCCGCGTCGATACGGCAGCGGCGGTGGCGGACCCATGGAGAGCGGCGGCAGCCTGCCGGTGCGGACCGTCAAGGCCGGTGCAGGTCCTGCGGGCGGCGGGTGACGTGGTTCCTGTACATCATCCTGAATTTCTTCATAAATGTTGCTGGTCAACTCGTAGGCGGCTTCTGGTGGTGTGACCGGTTTGAGGACCAGTTGGCGCGGTGGCGTGGGCGGTCCAGAGGGCGAGGCTTTGCCCGAGGATGAGTTTGAAGACGAACTAATGGAGGCCTGATGCTCTGTGGGCGACTGTGATTTGGATGAGGCGGAACTGACGGCCGCTTGAACCGGCTGCAGCGGTGCCTGCCCCATAAAGGGTTGCGGTGGTAGCGGCGGCTTACTGGGCTTGGGCACAATGCTGATTACCCCCACATGGGGCAGATGACGTGGTGAGTTCTTTGGGGAGGCCATGGGCATGGGCGGTCGGGCGGGCGGCCTGGCCGGCGGTTGCTTGGGACGCTGCGGCACTTCCGGCTGTAGCTGCTGCATTAAAGCCTGCTGCTCGGCAGGATTTGCACACAGGGGAATGGTATTGCTGGTGCATAACTCAATTTCATTGTCCACCAGCTGCTGCCAGTCGGCGGATTTCAGTTCGAAGACCAGCTCCAAGCCACAAACCTGAGTGCTACCCTTGGCCGCGGCATTCAGGGCGGACTCACCATCGCGGAAGGTCACCCACAGCAGATCCTCCACATAGCGTACCAGAGTGACTTCACCCATTTTGGATAGCTCAGCTATGAGAGCAGACATGACATGCTCATCATAAATGGTGGGTCCCTCCTCCTCCTCATCCTCTTGAGTGGTGTTGTGCATGCCGGAGACCACATGCACCACTATGGTGGAGTCGGGTGGTCCCAAATCTCGTATGACCTGCTCAAACACTAAGCGTCTGCCGCTGATCAATTTCCACAATCTCTGCATCTATAATGGCTATAACCGGACGATGATCGCTCTGCTTGAGCTCCGGAACGTCCATAGTGTATTAGTTTGCCCGGATTCCAAGCGGGAGGCACAGGCAAAATCACTCTCGGCCAAGGCCTTGCGACGTCGCCACAACACCCGATCCGTCCAGGCTGGTGCACGCAGTTTCTCCGAGGTATCATAATCATCGCTGAATAAATCATATTTGTAAGTCGGATCGAAACCAATCTCACCCTCCAGAAACTCGCCAAACACATTGCCCGCCTCCTGCTCCTTGCGCAATTGATCAAACTCAAAACTGTGGACAAGTCACCATTCTTGACGCACATCCCTTCAGCTCATCCTTTTCCATATCTATGCG